>JADDUG010000012.1:966048-1144097 GCA_018340795.1 Penicillium steckii
TCCCCCCCCCCCCCCCCCCTTGGCGTTTCCGTTCTTCCTCGCCTTTGGCTTCACCTTTTGCCCTCATTTTTTTTCTCCTATCTTCCTTTCTCCCTATACACCTGTTAAACTATACATATTTGTCCCTTCTGTTGTCTCCTCTATGTTTACACATTACATGATTTTCTGACGCGACATGCAGACCACAGAGGTCGTTAAGGATTCGGAATTTCTTTCTTTTTGGCTAGACCATTTGTTATACCCCTTTACAATTGCCTACGATAGTGGGTCTAAGAAACAATACAAAAACAAGATTTTCTTGAATAGAATATACCTGTGCTCTACAATTGACTACTTGTCTATAAAATCTGGATAAAAACATTGCTCTTTTTCGTATATCTATAACGCGGATGTCATGATTTGTCTACTAGTCAACTAGCAGCACCCTGTGAACAGACGTATAGTATCCTTATCCACAGGATGTACTTTGTGCTAGAGTGGGCCATTCGGACATCTCGCCGATGGATCATTCGGTTAATTCAGCGAGATATTCTCCATAATTGAGTCATTTGAAGTCTAGATGCAAGGCTATACTTCTTCCTCTGCGATATATACAAGTTATGCGATGTATGAATGACAATATCTGCAATTTGATTGGTCCAATCCTAAATGCGGTGGACCCGGGGAGGAACTGACCAACTCCGACCGTCCCGATTTTCCTGGCGACCCCAGAAACTTTGGGAACTTCCGCTTCCCCCGCCATCATCTCCTTCTAACTTTCTTATATCCCTCCCCTTCAAAGTTCTTGTTTGTGCGGTGATTGATAGTCTTGTCCAAGCCTATCTTATTCACAATGCTTGCTCAATACAGGACTCGTGTGCCTGCGGCTCTCCGCCTGACCCGAACTTCCTCCGTGTGAGTTCTCCCCAAGCTCGAGTCTCGACTCCGAAAGCTCCTTCATATCTTTGTCTCCGACTGCACCCATTGTCCTGCCCTGCCCTGCTATGCTCTGCTCTTCTTGCTAACAATTGCCAATTGGTTCCTAGTCGCGCACTCTCCACTACTATTCCCCGCTATGAGAAGGATACTGCCCTTAACAAGGTGTCGCGCAACATCACCCAGCCCATCTCCCAGGGTGCCTCGCAGGCCATGCTGTACGCCGTCGGTCTCACCGAGGAGGATATGAACAAGCCCCAGGTCGGTATCTCGTCCGTCTGGTTCAACGGTAACCCATGCAATATGCATTTGCTCGACCTGAACAACAAGGTTCGCCAGGGTGTGCAGGATCAGAACATGGTAGGCTTCCAGTTCAACACTGTTGGTGTCAGTGATGCCATTAGTATGGGTACCTCTGGTATGCGCTACTCCCTGCAGAGTCGTGACTTGATTGCCGACTCCGTCGAGACTGTCATGGGTGGTCAATGGTACGATGCCAACATCTCTATTCCCGGTTGTGACAAGAACATGCCCGGTGTCCTGATGGCCATGGGTCGCTTCAACCGCCCCAGTCTGATGGTCTATGGTGGAACCATCAAGCCTGGATGCGCTGTTACTCAGAACAACGCCGACATTGATATCGTCTCCGCTTTCCAGGCCTACGGTCAATTCATCACCAAAGAGATCACCGAGCCTCAGCGTTTCGATGTTATTCGTCACGCCTGCCCTGGTGAGGGTGCCTGTGGTGGTATGTACACTGCCAACACCATGGCCACCGCTATTGAGACTATGGGTATGACCTTGCCTGGCTCTTCCTCCAACCCTGCCAACTCGCAGGCCAAGTACCTCGAGTGTCTGGCTGCTGGTGGTGCTATCAAGAAGCTGCTCGCTGAGGACATCCGTCCCCGTGATATCCTTACCCGCCAGGCTTTCGAGAATGCCATGGTTGTTGTCAACATCACTGGTGGATCCACCAACGCCGTTCTGCACCTGATCGCCATTGCCGATTCTGTTGGCGTGAAGCTCACTATTGAGGACTTCCAGTCTGTCTCTGACCGGATCCCCTTCCTGGCCGACCTGAAACCCTCCGGCAAGTACGTCATGGCCGACTTGTTCAACATCGGTGGTACCCCCGCTCTGCTGAAGATGCTGCTCAAGAAGGGTCTCATTGATGGCTCTGGTATGACCGTCACTGGTGAGACTCTCGCCAAGAATCTCGAGAAGGCTCCCGACTTCCCCGATGACCAGAAGATCATTCGTCCCTTCTCCGACCCCATCAAGCCTACTGGCCACATCCAGATCCTGCGTGGCTCTCTTGCTCCCGGTGGTAGTGTTGGTAAGATTACTGGTAAGGAGGGTACTTCTTTCACTGGTAAGGCTCGTGTATTCGACAACGAGGACTCTTTCATCGATGCGCTGGAACGCAATGAGATTAAGAAGGAGGATAAAACCGTTGTCGTCATCCGCTACTGTGGTCCTAAGGGTGGCCCCGGTATGCCCGGTATGTGTTATTCCTGAACAAAAACCTTCAAAACACAGTGCTTTTACTAACACATTTTTACTAGAAATGCTGAAGCCTTCTTCCGCCCTTATGGGTGCCGGTCTTGGCTCCTCTTGTGCCCTGATCACTGACGGCCGTTTCTCCGGTGGTTCCCACGGTTTCTTGATTGGACACATTGTCCCCGAGGCTGCTGTCGGTGGTCCCATCGGTCTTGTCAATGACGGCGATGTCATCACCATCGACGCTGACAACCGCGTTCTGGACATTGATGTCCCTGAGTCCGAGCTCGCTGAGCGTCGCAAGGACTGGGAGGCCCGCAAGGCCGCTGGCCAGCTTCCTGAGACTGGTTTGACTATGCGCGGTACTCTGGGCAAATATGCCCGTAACGTCAAGGATGCTAGCCAGGGCTGTGTCACTGACGCTGTAGAGTAAATTATATCTTGTGGTGTCTATCATCTCGAGCATAAAAGCGGTGTATTTTGGGCCTGTGCTATATAATATCATTTCCATACAATCTTGTGTTTCATTTCTGATTTTATCAATATACTTCGTTTACCTAGTAGGTAGTTCATCCTTGTGGTAACTTTTCTGGCACCGCTAGCCTCAAATTTTGAGAGACGAAAGAATCAAAATGCCACACTTTCATGATTTGTATTCACACTTAAAAAAACAAAATCACGGAGACTTCTAGCATTTTTGTTCTATTACTAGTCTTTCTATACTTTGAAATCCAATATCGAATATGTCTTCTCTTGTAGATAGATCAGCTCGACGTGAAATGGAGGCTCTCCAACTCACAAATCAACACCTCCAACAACCACCTCCACTCATCCACACTCTCGGCAACTTATTCAGTCGGATAAATTAGAAATCGAGATAGATTTGATTTGATATGTTTTCAAATCTTCAGAATATATAGACAGTCGGCAAGGATTCATTCTTCATATTCCATTTGTCTCAACAGAATTCAACAAACTACAAATTCAGCATCGGTAACCAAGTCCGCTGGGGGGAATTGAAAGGCATTGTGATATTGAGCCTCACTGAATTCATAATACAGAGATGGGCCTCCAATTTTTGCGCGATAGCTTCATTGGCCAGTGTGCGCGCTATTTCTATCAACCTTCATGGTTGAAATACCCTGAAGATGATGTGGCCTGGATAGATGAACTCAAGTCTCACGCTGATTCTTCTCAAAAACCAAAGACAATTCACGTGGAGTGGTATGGGGAAAACGATGAAGAGAATCCACAAAATTGGTCACAGGCAAAAAAGGCATTCGTGACGGCAGTGATTGGACTTTACAGTTTTGTTGTATACTTGTCGGCTCCGATCTATACACCAAGCCTGAATGCTTTTATCGAGGAATTCAACGTCAGCAATGTTGAGGCCTCCCTTGGACTCGCGATATATGTGTATGTTGAAATCGAAGGAAAGCCAATATATTTAAGTCTTCATAGGGACCTTCCTAGAGCACAGAGCTGATTTATATCCTAGACTTGGCTATGGCACTGGTCCATTATTTTTCAGTCCTCTCAGCGAGATCCCTCAAATTGGTCGAAATATCCCATACGTGATATCTTTCGCGCTGTTCTGTATAATTAGTATACCTACAGCTATCGCTCCGACAGCGATTGGTTTTTATTTCCTTCGTTTCCTCCAAGGGGTTTTCGGAAGCCCATGTTTGGCGACTGGTGGTGCATCAATTGCAGATGTCTACTCCTCCGACGTACTACCACATCCAATGTCGATCTGGGGCTTTTGTGTATTTTGTGCCCCTGCAATTGGAACTCTTGTCTCCGGATTTGCCATTCCAGTTCTGGGCTGGCGATTCTCAATGTGGGAAATCTTGATGGCAGCCGCTCCAGTGCTGGTTCTTTTGCTTTTATTACCGGAGACCAGCGCAGCTACAATTGTTCATCGACGTTGTCAGCGCCTGAAAAAGGCAGATATTACCCATTCACATATCTATGAGACTACTGCCGATATTGTCCAGGGAGGTCTTTCTGTTCACAAGATCGTCCGAGAATCACTTCTGATACCATCAAAAATTACCTTTCTTGATCCAGCTATGATGTTCTTGAACTGCTATACCTCCTTGGTCTATGGTATCTACTATTCATTCTTCGAGGCGTTTCCCATCGTCTACCAAGATATCTATGGGTTCAACCTTGGAGAAATGGGCCTTGCATTTCTCGCAATCGTTGTTGGAACTATAGCTTCATTCTTGGTCTACAATTTCTATATTCAGAGGATATTTGTGCCCAACGCAAGGAATGGAGGGTTCAAAAAACCCGAAGACGTTCTGAAGCCAGCACTTTTCGCTTGCTTTGGTCCTGCAGTTGGACTATTTCTCTTTGGCTGGGCTGCACGACCAGGGATTCACTGGATTGTACCTACTATTGGGATTGTCATCTATCCCGCATGTGTCTTCGTCTTGATGCAATGTATATTCCTCTACATTCCGGCATGCTATCCGCAGTATGCAGCGAGTGTTTTTGCAGCCACCGATTTTACTCGAAGTGCATTTGCTTGTGGAGCGGTCATCTTCTCAAGGCCTCTCTACGTGAATTTAGGGATTGGTCCAGGATGTAGTTTGCTTGCGGGACTAACTGTCGGATGTGTGGTGGGGATTTACGTGTTATATAATTATGGCCAAGCTTTGCGTCGGAGATCAAAGTTTGTGTCTAAATGGTGATTTACATACTACTTCACTAGTAGTGAAGTAGTATATAAATTACTAGTAGTAGTGACTATAGAATCTGCAGCAGACATATATCATTTCCAGGTGGAAATGCTATATGTCTGGTTCCGAGGCTGGGCAGCCTCGAGGTTTTGAAAGTAATTTTTTGAGTTACCACGAATACTAGTAGTAATAAGATTCCAACCTCATGTAAAAATAATCCAAGTTTGGATTATTTCTACTGTTCATCTGTTTAGGGACTCCCTAACCAGGTGCGGAAAACATATTTCACAAATACATTTGCAAGAAAACACTTTTCTTGCAAATGTATCAAGGTTTCATAAACATTTTGATTTATCTGAGAAATTGGGCATGGTATTGAAAATGACACATTTTTCAATAATTATCAACTAATTAAGTATTATCCCGTGAGTTGGAAATCATCTGCTCGCACGTATCAGCATATATATCAAGTCCATCCCCGATGAGCTTCAGTATAGCCCATTGTCCATTCCCTTTGATGAGTCGTGCCCAAAGCCTCACCACCGCGAACCCCAAGTACACACAATCAGAGAGATCAAGGGGTTGCGGCCATAAATCCTCATCCCCGGACGTTCGTCCTTCTTCGACAATGTCGCTTATCCAGCTGACCAGTCTAGATTGATGCTCTGTCATTTACTTTTGTTAGCATCGGTGGATTTTCAACGAGCATCTCCCCTAAAATTTCCGGCCAAAAACCTACCATTTAAAGGACCCCTGGTCTGGCAGTCGGATATACAGATTAGCCATTTGCTTAGAAATATTGCAAATTCAAACCCGCACAGAGAATGCTGAATGCTCCACACAAAGGCATGACTTCGCGCCACGAAATTGATTCCAAGCCGAACTGGTATACTGAGTGCATGAGTCGCATGAAGAATTGCAGGGAGAAGATGTGGACCTGACGGAAGACTCGGTATCTTTATAATTCGGTTGGCAATTTCGTGAGAATCTCGAGATCCAAGTACTTTATGCGCTCCTAGATCCAAGACAAGTCGAACATACGCGAGGCCAAGCAGTGCGGTGGATGTAAATGTAACTGGTCCATTTGGATTACGGGGATCCAAGCTTGACTCTGGAGCTCGTTGCCATGAGGAAGTCCACGCATGGAGCATGTTTCTGTGCCAATCTCCAGTATTAAACATGCTGCAATTGAAAAGGAAAGAAGCAAGCTAGTTAGATTTGATTTTAACTCACCTCATAGTTTCTTTCTGTCCATGCATGAAGGTATTGCTTCCATCATCACACAGACGAAAAGCTTGATAGGCAACCAGGATCTTTTGAATCAGCGCATGCAAAAGAATATAATTCGCTAGCGGTGATGGAATTATTTGAAACGTTGCTTGCTGCGGCTCTGGATGAGCAATCATGAGCTGCGAAATTGCGTCATGAAACATCATCTGCTCTTGTGGAATTGATTTTCGAACGGCAGACCATTTTCTTTGATTCGGTGCAATCCATTCCAAACAAGTACAAGGAAGACGTATATTCATCTCATCACTCAGTATGACCGGCGGGCTTCCGAATGCAATGGACTGAAGATTGAGAAAGGCAAAGGAAAATAATTTCAGTCTTCTTTCAGACTCTATTCGGACCCATGAATACCAGTCAAGGGTACTTTGCAAATTTTCTGTTTCCTCTTCGAGTTTTCCTTCTCTGATAGATCTTGCGAGGAAGCTTTGTAGATCGAATGCTTCTCTCGTGATACTCTCTTCGCCTTGCCATGTTGCAAAGCAGATCAGAAGGAGGGCACACCGTGCACCACGCATATTTTTATCACCATGTAAATTCCTTGGGTCGTGTGAATTTAGCTGCATGGATATGTCTCCCTGTGGGTGGTCACGCTCAGGTCCTTGACCCTTTTGTTGGAGTATACTTCGAGCAGCCCAAAATAGGGAAACCGCCTTGCGATGCTCATGTCGGTATTGGGCTCCCAGTGCAGACATGGCCAGGAAAATCATCGGATCACAATCATCTATAGTGAAGGTTGGGATGTGGACAATGGGGACGTGAGGGTAAAATCCATCGAAGAATCCGTTTATGAACCTGGTAAGTGAATGATGGGACGGTAATACTATGTCATTATTGAGAACAGATGCAAACTCTAATTCCCGAAGAAGACGATCTCGATGCTGAATTGTGACGGTCAAAATTGGCAATGTCAAAACGCCGAATTCAGCTAGAAACAGTGTCCATTCAGTCTCTTCCTCTCGAGAGGGATTTTGGGATATGATTGGCTTACCGACAGCTTTCCTCTCAACGGGTAGTTTGGCTAAAGATTGATCTATCCCTGGATTTTCTTGTCGAAGTGGATACGGGGACGCTGGCGTTGGAAGTGAATTCATAGACGGCTCACCCGCAAAGATCTGGGTGATACTCGGCTCTGTCGGAAGATACCAGTCTGAATTTAGCCCTAGGTTGTGACTAAATGACTCAAGATCTTCAAGTGCCAGAAGATCTTGCTGGTTTAGAACTGAATCGACTTGAATGACGGATTTGATTAGTGGGATCCGAGAAGCATATGGTGAAATCCTTACTACCGTAAGAATAGACCTGTCCGGTGTGTTCATGTTGCGCAGATGTTATCGAGCTTGATTGAATGGGATGAGTCTCCCATGGAGATTCCCTTCCATTACGATCCAAGGCTACAGAATTGACTTGTCCATGGAAGGTGGAGTAGCCGTCAGGTTGTCTTGTGACTGGCGATGGCCGCTGCGCAGACGGAGTGACGGGGGAATGTCCAATATTCTGATGTCGTTTCAAAAGGTCACGGCGGCCAAATGATGCACCGCAGGTGGCGCATTTGTATGGCTTTTCATGGGTATCTGAATAAAAGAATCACGTCAGTCTGTTGACTCTTATCGTTTGATACTGCTTGTGATCTGCAAATGGAGATATATACGAATGCGAAGATGTCTTTGGAGGTGTTCGTGTCGCCGAAATTCTCGTTGACAATATTGGCATTTTCGGGGCTTTCTTTTGAGAGAGGAGACCACAATTGTCTCAGAGTCAGTCCTTGGTGTTTGCTCCATATTCCCGGGGTCTATATTGCTAGTCCGTAAATGTGAGGGTGAGGATGAGAAAATGGATGTGTAGATGGAGGTGGAAGTGGAGGTGGAAGTGGAGGTGGGGCAAGTAAGAATCATCAGTGGAGACTCTTCAATACCTCCAACACCTCCAAGTCCTTGCCCTATGGAGATTCCTTACAAAGATGATTTTCAATCTTTATCTACAAATAACTATCCGATGTTATGATTTTGATCAAAATGTTATTCTTCTGTCTCACCATTCATTCGGATCCGAGGTAGCAAGCAGGAAGTCTTTAAAGGGTGAGTTAATTCTGCAGCACTATCCTCTGGGTACCTCGCTTCTACAATTAGCTTGAAACGACGGTATGATCTGAAACCTTGAAAATTACTGAGAACGAACCTGTCACTTTATTGTATATCATTATATAGACCAGTACTCTACTGTTGGCCCTATTTCTATACAACGAGAAATTGAACAGAGCAAAGCCTAGAAAACAGTTCCTCTAAACCCAACCCTCCCCCCTGTTTACTGTACAACCAATAGCACTGGTACGAAACATAGGTCTCCTACTGGTAAAGCCGGAAAATACCCGGGAAGCGAGGCAGTTTGTCAGCTTTTCTCAGTGTATCGCGAAGATCATCATGGAGATACTCCCAGCCATACGGCTGAGCAGGCATGTTGAAATTCTCCCAAGCATCACGAAACTCGGGTTGCAAGTTCTTCTTGACAATTGCATTCTCATTCTCCTTGACCTCACCCATGGGAAGAATAAGTCGCTTCCAATACTCGTCATACCCAAGCTGCAAGGCATCATGATCATTGGAATTATGGTAGTCACGACAGTAAAGCAAAAGTAGAGCCTCGGTGAAGGAGGACGGGTTCAATATCTTAATTGGATAGGTCTCTGTCCACGACCCGGAAGGCCCTACAAATTCCTCATAACCGGTATATAAATTGCGATGGATTGGCGAGGTGGCTGTTCGAACTTGGGGTCTCTTGGGGAGACCAGGGTCATTGGTAAGAATCAGGGTTTCATCATTTGGAGATGGGTGTCCAGCTGGGATTTCCTTGAGCCACCATAGAATGTGTGACTTGGGAAAGAATTGAATGGGGCCCATAGTATCGTTCTCAGGCGTAGCGTCAAAATGAACAGCAGCTAGAGCTCGTGCGCGTTTTCGCTCGTCGTTGGCTGGGCATTTTCTGGCGGTGCAAAGCTCAAATCCTCGTGCAACTAAAGTATCTGCGGCTTTTTCAAGAAGCTCGTCAGGAATAACGAAGTCGATTTCCTATTCAAAGTTGGTTAGTTGTGAGGGTGTTAGAAACTAGGTTTTCGCACTTACAGATGAAGCCTTAACTTGTCCAACCAGACCCAATGCCGCATATCCCCAAAGAATATTTGGAATGCCAACATCATCTAAGACCCGAGCAATTTCTCCCGCTATACGTGGGAGGTTATCCAAGGTTGACATGATGAAATTGTGGATGCTTTCAAGATTCCGGGCTGGTTTTTAGAAGACTATGCCGCTGCGCGAAGTTGATGGTATGTGAGTTATACCACCTCATTTATAGCTAATACGGGTAGTAGATGAGATATCAGTATACCAGAATACTTTTCATTCAAGTTTATGCTTCCTATGGTTCAAAGAATTGGTTTCGTTCAGACGGTTTCAAAAATAACGCAATGGCTTAGATATTTCAAATTGCATAATGGCATCATTTGGACAATTGGTCCAACGAAAATAGCACCGAGAGTACCATTGTAGATAAAATGTAAAAGTCTTTTCATCTTCAGGACTGGCCACAGCATCAAATTCCACGACAAACAACGGGTAACGAGGTTCCTCAGACTCTGGGTAGTTGCAGATGACAGTTCATAACGTGCAAAATTGAAAGAAATGAGACAAGGTTCCATAATCGAAAGGCGCTTACAGGATTCGGACGGAAGCTCGAGCTCAACGAAGGGTAAAATTGAAAGAAAGTATTCTTGAATGACTCGAGCAGCCAGATATCAACTTGGCATTATTGAATCCTTTGTCGAGTCGTCAGGTCCGAGCGCCAAAAGATGGGGAAGATGAAAGCAAAAAAGTCAGGAATAACTTCAATGATTCGAATGATACTTTGTGATTCCATAATTCCAATTTCAGAATTGACACTCTTTAAAGATTCTAAATTCCGAGGGAGGAAATCAATAAATTTATGTACTAGAGACGATTGATGTCCCTCAGCTATCTAATAACATACAGTGTGACCTTGCCCTAATCAAGTACTTCCACAAAATAAGACCTTGAAAGTAGATCATTCAAATCAAGGGCCTCATGCATAACTGACCTGGACGCCATATCCCACCATGATACTTTTTTTATGATGCAGAAATAAAAGCAGAAGCAGACACAGAGACCAAAAGACAGGGTCATATCAGAAAGATACGAGAGACCAACTGCTCTAAAGCTCATCCTCGTATTTGAAGTTAATGCGACGACCACCAACAAGACGATCCTGTCGACTATCACGGCGGCTACTTTTTGGTTGCGACTTGACTTCGCGATTTTGTTGTTCTCTCAAGACTCTTTCGCGATTGGCGGCTTCTCGTGCGAGAGTGTAAGGGTCTTTTTCTTTTTCCTTTTCTCTCTCTTTCTCTCTTTCTCTGGTCTTGTCTTTGTCTGGTCGTGACCGGGATGAAGGATGGTCTCTGCGGTCGTTGTCGGTCTCACGTTTTGGACGTCGAGCTCGTGGATGTGAAGAGTGGTCACTTGCATGTGCAGACTCGGATCGATCACGACGAGCTCGTTTGCGGTCTCGCTCGCGATCTTTGCCTCTGGCACTGCGTCCGCGATCACGATCACGGTCTCGCTCGCGGTCTCTATCACGCTCACGCTCGCGATCGCGCGTGCGTGCTCGTTCACGGTCTCGATCCTTCTCACGGTCTCGTCGGCGATCTCGATCGGAATCACGATCTCGATCTCGGTCTCGTTCCCGACGACGGCTAGGCCGAGCTCTGTCTCGATCTCGATCTCGATCTCGGTCACGATCTTCTTCGCGGCGATCAGGTCGCTCTTTGCCTGACCGATGACTGGTGACTCGACTTGCCAGGTTACGGGAGTCGTCTGTCTTCGCGGATTCCTTGGATCTGTTTGGTTGTCTATCGTCAATCACCGTCGCGAGTCGGCTACTGCGGCTGTCGCTATTCCGGACGGGGCTGCGACTGTTCGCTCGGCTGCGGTGACCATTAGATCGACGTGAACGATATTCATCGCCCAGCGACCGGCTCTCATTGGAAACTCTTTCATGAAGATCATCGGGGTGTTTTGACTCTGATCCACGACGATTCGGTATATCATCTTCGACCGGATTCGCTGTTGTGGAGCGAGCACGGTGGTTTCGGCTCACGGAAGGCGATCTTGATTTTGATTCCACACCAGACCGCTGTGCTTGGGGTGATTTTGGCGCTATAGATGCTGGCCCTGTTTGGTCATGGGGAGGTTCGGAGTTTTCACTGTCAATTTGTATTAGAATCGAGGTGATAACAACTAGATGTCTCGAACATACCTTTGCGACATTACTGGTGTGTTATTACCTCCCGAAACCCGGGCTTGCTGGAAAGCGCGCTGCCTAAGCATGCTAGTATTCGGCAGACCTTGTCGCATGCCTCTCGGAGCAGCTGGGGCGCCTTCGACAACGGGCGGTTTCGGTGGCATCGAAGGCTGGTGATATGCCCCAGCTGTGTGCATTGGACCACCCCAATAGCCACCGCCGTGACCGACAGGTCCTCGAAACCCACCACGGCCATAACCTGGGCCCTGCCAGCCTGGAGGACCATTTGCCATGGATTGATCCAGGGATTCAATGGTGGGAATACCTTGTAGCTGCTGGCCTACTGCTCCTTGATCATCCGTGGATTCTGAGTTTCCTTTAGTAGTACTTTCTTGGGATACGGGGTCTGGACCGCCATTCTCGTTAGGATGAGAGTTGTCCCCATTGATATTAGTTTCATCGGTGCTATTGACCGCACCATCCGATGTTTCCTGGCCGGGGCCATGAGAATGATAGGCTGTGGCGAAGCCTCCATGGCCACCGCGCCCGGCACCTCGAAAACCACCACGACCATATCCTGGGCCGTAGTAGCCGGACTGATAATCCGAATTAGAAGGATAAGACATATTAGGCCCGCCAAACGCCCCTCCATGTTGAGGGCCTGTGCCATTTGCAAGAGCATTTGCATTGTAATTATCTTGAGAGGTTTGCCATGAGCCATTCCATTCTGAAGATCCATACATGCCCTGCCCATTGTAATTCATTCCCATGCCCATGCCCATGCCCATTCCAGCCATGTTCATTCCGTAGTCTCCGAACATCCCCTTATTTGCGGTCATCGGGTCCATTGACATGGGCATTCCTGGGGAGGGATAATTAGTATATGAACAAGCTGGACGTTGAGGATGTATGAGAGTGAATGCACATACCCATGGGGTTCTGAAAGTTGAACATGTTGGCCATGAACGGGTTCATACCATTCCAGCCCATGCCTGGAAAGGCAGCCTGGCCCATGTTCATCATAATGCTGTTGGGTTGCTGCGAGTTCTTCTCGGCTGCGGCTGATGGAAGAGCATTGGGATCAACTGCTGCTTCTTGGTCATTCGACTCTGTACTTTCCTGGGCAGCAGAAGCGGCTTCGGAGGGTTGACCAGCAACCTCGGGCTAGATGAACATTAGCTGTAAATCCATGTTAGGGTACTGATAGGACCAATCAGACCTCTGCGACAGGTTGAGCCGTTTCTGAAGCTTCGTTGCCATGTACAGTGTCGGATTGGTTGTTTTCCGCCAGAGCATCTTCACGAGGGGCCTCGTCCGACGTCGCGATATCTGGCTGCGGGGCATCATCTACCACCTGGGTAGATGGTGATTTCCCGATGGTACCATTCTGGTCGGGCGTGGCTTCTGAATGAGGAGCCTCACTCTGCGCGGGAGTTTCGCTGGCTGGATTCGGAGTGGCGGCGGCCAACTGTCGTTCCTTTTCACGTTTTTTCTCTTCAGTTCGTAAAAATGCCTTCAGGGTGGTGCGCAGTGCTTTGTTTGGTTTACAAAGATCGGGAGAGACAGGAGTATGTGCGCAAACAGGACAGGTATTTGGGAGAGAGATTTGGCCTATTGGAAACAGCAAAGGAAAGAGGATCTTGTTAGCCATCATGGGATGGTGGGACATTGTGAAATGCGTGGGGATTGATCGTACAGGTCTCGCAGATGGATTGGTCGCAACATGGTAAACGGAATGCATTTACCGCCAGCTTGTTGCAGATGGCACATCGCAGCTTGAAAGGAATTTCATCTTGGGCGAGAGTGCTATATGGAAGTTGGAGTTTCGAGTTAGCATGACAGCTCCGCAAAGGTAATCCAGATGTGTAAATAGTTGTCTTCTGCACGGAGAGCTTTTGAACGAACCTGGCGATGTCCAAAAGACCAGCCGGCGGGTCTGCCGCAGCCATTGGGCAGGGTCGAAAGAGCCGGACAGCAATGAGAAGAAGAACAATCAGAAGGATTTTAAGAGGGAGGAAGATTTGAAGATTGGCAAGTTTTCAATCGGCGCAGATAGAACGGAAAAGGGTTAGTCCGAGGCGGAGAGCAGCAGAGCAGGGCAGAGCAGCCGATTAGTTATAGGAGGACATTACAAAGTAGATCATAGCAGAGAAGAATGAATAGATTAGATTAGAAGAGAGGAGATAGAATGGTATTGAATATAAAGAACTGATAGATTAAGTAATTATTAGAAAATAAATATATTATAGCCTCAGATTAGATCAAGTTATGGCCATCAGCAGCCCCAGCGATACCGAGTGGTTTCATCTGGCAGCCTCCGAGCTCAGTATCGTCATTGACTAGAAGTGATGAATAGATAATTACATAAAATAGAATAAGTATATAAAATGAATAAATGATAGAATGATAGAGTGTATTAAAATAAGATGTATAAGTGTAGAGAGGAGAGAGAGAGAGAGAGAGAGAGAGAGAGAAAGGAAAACACTGCAGCTCCACTCGCAACTTAAAAAGCGTGACCGCCCCCCAACTTCAACCTCAACTGAGAAACATACTTTTTTTTTCTACTTCTTATCTTCTTCTCTCTTCCTGCAACCATGCACCACTTCACTTAATCGACAGTCAACCGACTATACAGTATGACAGAGGATAATTATCGTCCAAGATCTCCTGACTTTTCTTCTCCTTTTCCTTCTACCGCAAATCCTCCCCCGCCTCCTCACGCGTCCTCATCTCCTACTACTCACCGCGCCTCATACGACGAATCACCCTTCTTTAACGCTTACCAACAACGGCCCTCGTCAAGTCGGATCCCACAACAATACGTACCTCCCTTTCAACCAGACTGGGACGAAATGGCTCGTCGATCTTCTCGCCTCCAACCTGAAGACGCGCCGATTTCTGAACCGCCTGTCGCTATGAATGTCGCACCGCCCATGCAGACGATGGAGGAACCTCCTCATGCGCCAGCCCCGGATGCGGGAATTGAAGTCAAGACTAAATTTCCCGTCGCGCGCATTAAGCGCATTATGCAGGCCGACGAGGATGTTGGTAAAGTCGCTCAGGTCACTCCGATTGCCGTGTGTATGTGCCCCTCAATCTTTTATATATCTTTCTCTTTTCGTGGTTTAACCTTGTACTGATGATTTTTTTTGCTTGAATATAGCCAAAGCACTCGAATTATTCATGATCTCTTTAGTCACAAAAGCCGCCCAAGAGGCCAAACAGCGGAATTCCAAGCGTGTCACTGCCTCTCATTTGAAACATGCTGTTGCCAAGGACGAAGTATTGGACTTCCTCGCCGATATCATCGCCAAAGTCCCTGACCAACCTGCTGGTCGGAAACATGAAGATGGCGAGGGCAGTGATCAAAATGAAGGTCGTCGGAAGCGCGGAGGGCGCAAACCAAAAGAGGAGAGTGATTAAACATAGCAATGGGATGCATCTTGCAATGATTTGACGATGTTAGATGGGAAGGGGGAGAACCAGGCGCATATTATATCATACATGGCCTTATTTTGCCGTTCTGCCGGACTTTGTTTTGGATTTGTTGATTTCTTTGGAGGCGTTGGCTGGATGAAGATTATTTTGAGGGACTGTTTCTATATCATTGATTTATTCATTATTCTTTTTTTTCTTTTCTTTTTTCCCTTTTATTGGATGCTCAATTGGATGTATTCTGGGCAGCGAATTTCTCTGTGAATATTTATCAACACATTGATTGAATGATTCGAATAGTCAGCAACTAATCATCAATCTATCAAAATCTAGAACTACAATTATCTATATCTACATCTTCATCTATATTTATCTATACTCTATCTCTAATGTAAATGCGAATGCCAAGTGGAACTGCGAGTGTCCACCGGCTCCACTCAGCCTTTCCCCCCCCAACTTTCTTCCTCACTTCAAGTTCCAATTCTTCCCCTCTTGTGGAATCATGCCGGAGCAGAATGTCCGTAAGTTTTTGGCTTTTTTTTACTATTCGCTAAGTTAGAGCTAACTCAACAAGTGGTTCTCTTCCAAATGGACACGGCTTATCGCCGGTAAGAAACCGTGGCCTCCCTCCGAGCTTGAACGACACTCGGTGTTTATCCATGACTGCAATGCCCTCCAGGTATGTGGAAGAGCTGGGCGGGGTTTTTTGATCTTCCCTTGGCTGACACAAGGTGGAATGTAGCATTTCTGGAACTCCAATTCCTCCCGCAGCGTCGAAGAATCCATTGCGTTCGCGCGCACCTATCTCGAACGCCTCAATTTCCTCCTGACCGATGAGGCGCGCGGGCCATCACCACACAACTGCGTCGAAACCGCCGTCAGTTCGCGCATTTTCGTAACCGTCGCCCTGGTTGCTCTCGCGTATCATGATGATGACTTGGTTCGATCCGCCGCCATCTTCTTCAACCATGTGATCCACGCCGGAGTGTTAAAGACCGAAGAGGAGAGTGAGAGGGGAAGAGGAAGACAAAAGGAGAGCATCTCCACGGCCTTTTCTCGCTCTTTGATTGATTTGGTTCGCCAGGCCGATAAATCGTCAGATCAGACAGAAACGCTGCTGGTGGAACTTCTATTTGGGATCGCCAACAACATTCGTCTCCAGCCGGAGACGTTATCAACGTGGTTTCGACCACGCGCAACTCCCGTTCGATCAGATACCGAATCAATCGGACCTAGTGGTGCCGAGTTCGCGGGTGCGACACGCAAAGACGAGTTCCCGCTATTCTATATGCTGGTCGACTATGTTCACAGTGATAAGAGTGCAGGTGACTTTGCGCGAACCGGTCTTTTATATCTCATCGAGACTGCGTCCCGATCGAAGAGTCTCGAACGATGGTTGATCGAAAGTGACTTGGCTACTTTGATGGCTATTGGATTAGGTGCTCTCTACAGTCAGCTAGGCAGGTGAGGATTTATCATTCCATCGTGGACTAAACACTAGCAACTAATTTGATTGCAGTCTCGAATATCTGCCCGCCGATGACGATGTGCCCCGAGTTGTCGCTCTCTCTGATCACGCAAAGGAGGAGACGGCCCTACAGCCTACTCTGAGTGAAGCAATGGACACCTTCATGTCATATCTGCTATTCTGGCAAGACACGATAGACCATTGCAAGTCCGCCGAGGTGAATGACACACTCTTAGATCACTTCCAAGTACTATTTCTCGAACAATTACTGTAAGTATATCGCGAAACGAGAGTCTATGATCACTGCTGATGAAAGGAAAATAGATACCCTTCTTTATTGGAGTCATCCGATGTGGCTGGTGGCTCGACCGCTGCAGTTCTCACATATCTCTGCCGAATCTTAGACTCGGTCGAACAGGGCGAATTGGTCCATCGAATTCTCCATTTCCTTCTAGCTTCCTCGCCTGCTCCCGAACAGCAAATGGACATGTCGGCCAGTCGTCGGAGATCGATCAATGTGCTGGCCGCATTGTCATCCGAGGCCGCTCAGCCATCTCCATCTCTCTTCAATCTGCGTGATTTGGCCTTGCTCGGTCTACAATCCTCCAATCGCCAAACGGTGCTTGCGACACTTCGTCTCCTGAATGTTGTTCTACAACGCCATCATCCTTTTGCACGGTCTCTGATTCATACCATTCCCAGCCAGCCTGCGCGTCAACGATCCGTTGGTGCATTTAACGCAGAGCTCGAGCAGCTTCTTGGCCTCGCTACATCTATTATGACAGAACCAACACTCAATCAGTCTTATGACAATTATGTGGCAGACGCGACTTGGGTTCTAGAATCCCGCCTTTGCCTCCCAGTGACCGAAGAAGAGGCCGAGAAAGTCGTTCCTCTTCCCCAGCAGCTTCAGCAGGATGATCCCATTGTACAAGGCCTGCTCAATTGTTTGGACTCTTTCTTTACGAATAGTGTGATTGTCAATCTTGCCTTGACCGGGGTATTGATGAGTTTAGCTTCATCGCATTTATTTTCTTTGGATGGCTGGGTCCTGGTCGACCCGGTTTGCTACGATACACCTTCACCACCGTCTTCCGATGATACACTGGATCAAATTCGGCAGGCATATCGAACCCCAACCTGGCCAGACAGCGCAGCTCCGACATTGACCTTGGCCTTGCGCAAACTAATCGATCAGGTCCGTCAGTGGCAGAAAGATCTTCCGGACTTGGATGTCCTCATCACTGCTCGACGCGAACTTCTCCACCAGGGAGATCGCCCCCAAACACCAACACCGGTTCCTTCACGCGAGCCATCTGAGCCCGCAGCCCCGGGATCAACGGATCGACGCCCTCCTTATCCGACCTTCCCAGGATCTCCCGAATCCTCTTTGCCCGGATCTCGAGGTCGTTCTCCTGCTCATGTTGGTTCGCCCGCTATGGCCCCAAGTGCGATGCGAGGTGAATCCACCGCACGTCCAATTGATTCTCGAGGATCGTCAGCCTCGCGTACGGCTGCAGCAGAAGCTCTTCGTCGACGTCTTGCCATGCCATTTCCGCCTACAGTTGCAGCAGATGCGACTGAAGGTGAAACTTCCCCTAAGGAGAATGAAGAGAACTCTGAAGAGAATTCCGAGAATAACGTTGAGGAAACTCCTGAAAAGGAAGAATCCTCGACGGCAACTCTTGGTCATGTATTAACGAATGTGGTGATACTCTACGAGTTTCTGTTGGAATTGTCTGCTGTGGTACAAGCGCGGGGGAGTCTTTTTGAAGAAGCAGGATATCAAGTACAAAGGTATAATACATAGTACTCTGGATACACTAAATACTTTTCCCTTCACAAAACAATTAATTAATTATAGTCTAGATTATATAAATAATCAATTGTATAAATATTTAATTGTATAAAAAGAGTGGGTCAGCCAAGACGTTCCGCTTGCGACTCAAATCGGCCACGACTCTTCTTTGCTCAGCTTGACTTTCTTTTACTTTCAACTCCTTTTTATTTTCCATCTTTTCTCTCTCTCTCTCGACTTCATGATTTAAATCCAGGCTATTTCTACTACCTTTGTGTAGAAAACTCTCTCCCTTCCATCCGTCATTCAACGGAATGCCCGATCATGAGCCAACCCCCTGAATTCGACCGCGATGATCGCGAAGATGCTCCGTTCCTTTCCTCCAACTCCAACTCCCGATCCGGTCCCTCTGAAGGGAAACCTTCCGATAAGCAGCAGGATGCGGCGACCGCGAGGAAGATCGGGTTTCGTTTGAAATTGATTCTTTTCATGATGATCTTGGCTGTTGATATTGGGTTTGCTTTCTTAGAGGGTCCGATGGTACGCATTCTAGAATCTATTGCTTGTCGGCAGTACTTTATCAGTGTCGATCCCTCTCAGATCGATGCCAATGGGAATGTCCCCGAGAGTCAATGTAAATTGGCGGAGATTCAAGCAGAGTTGGCTGCTGTGAAGGGTTATCATATGTTTTTTGATGGTATCTTGAGTATGTTTAAAATAGTTGCTGTCCTTTTGCTCTGTTATAATACTCTAACCAATGCTTATCAGGTGCCGCAATGGCCTTTCCTTATGGTCTGCTGGCAGATCGTCGTGGTCGCAAATCAACGCTCGCCCTGGGTCTTCCTGGATTCGCGGTCAATTCTATTATCACGGTGGCTGTGATGTGGTTCTCTGATATATTTCCATTGCGCGCGATTTGGTTGTCTTCCTTGGGTTGGTTGATCGGAGGTGGTCCGGTCGTCGCTTTTGCGATTATTTGGACAATGATGGCGGACGTGACGACTGAATCCGAAAGGTATGTGGTTGTACATTGCATTGCATCGGGGGTAATACCCCATGCTGCAACTGCTGCTACTACTCCGGCTAACTGATTTCTTAGAGCCAAAATGTTCTTTCAGTTTGGGATTGTCTCAATGGGCGCCGATTTCGTCTCAACAGCGGCCAGTTCTTGGTTAATGGCCATGAATCCCTGGATCCCACTTTTTATCGGCTTCACCATTCTTTTTCTGGGATTGTTTCTGGTCCTCCTGCTCCCGGAGACCAAGCATGCTTTTACGTCACAAAAGTCTGATGATGTACATGTGGAATTGTCGGAATTTGATAATGACTCCGAGCCCAAACAGCACATCAACAAAAGCAATGACAGCAATGACAATGATAGTGACATGAATACGCGTCCATCAATGGATGCGCATATGTCATGGAGCTATCCCAAAACAACATCGCGGGTCCGATCCTGGTGGGATACATTTCGGACGAATATTCGATTTTATGTTCGGCCATACCTTTTCATTCTCGACCATAAATCCGTTCTTCTTCTTTTATCGGTTTTCCTGATCTATCGACTCAGTCGTGGGTCTTCCTGGTTTCTTACGCAGTATATATCGACCCGATACCATTGGACTGTGGCGGAGGCGAATCTACTCGTCGCATTTCGACCGACTGTCACTATTCCCGTCTTTTTATGGGGTCTCCCGTACCTCAAGAAGTACTACCTTGATAGTCGACACTCCTCTACGCAAAAAGACCTTTCCCTCGCCCGGGGGAGTATTATTTGTTTTACACTTGGCACCTTGGGTATTGGTCTTTCCCCGGCAATCGGGACTCTGATCCCCAGTATGATGCTCCAGGCGTCCGGGTCCGGATTTGTGTTTTTAACGAGATCCATCATCAGTACCCTCGTTGATCGGGATCAAACTGCCCGATTATATACAGTGATTGAAATCCTTCAGTCTGTTGGTAATGTCGTGGCTAGTTTAACCATCACTGCTGTTTTCCAATTGGGTCTTCGTCTTGGAGGATTCTGGATCGGACTGGCTTGGATGGTCACCAGTTCTTTATTTTGTATGGTGGCCGCCGCCATCTGGGTCTTTCGTCTTCCACCCGCTCCTCGCCATGAAGACTTTGTCGTGGGTGAGTTTGAAGAGTAGTCTTTGCATGATAGATTTAATGTACAGTATATTATCCTTTGTATAGAGATTGCACTGCTTTTATAGAGAGAGATATATATATATATATATATATATATGCCTATACCATAACAATATGGTACTGTATCGTATCTTATCACCTTAAGCTGATTACCCGATTCGGAAACTCTACCAATTTAGGCTGATTCTGCAGGATGACACCAGTCACGTGGCTTATCATCGTTCCTTCCGCAATTGAACTTCCTTCCCTTTCTCAGCTTTCAAAAGTTTGGCAGGTGCGATGGAGAAGTTCTCACAATTCCGCGATCGAGGCAAGTCCCTTTCCACTTTTCTCTTCTGTCTCTCTCCCTCTCTTCTTCTCTTCTCTTCTCTTCATCCTCTCATTTGATATTCTATCATCCTCATCTTCCCTTTGCTTCCCTTCCAAATGCCATGCTTTTGATTAACAATAGAACAGGCTCGGGCATTGCGCCCTTCCTCCCAATCCCCTCAGAGCCTCTCGGTCTTCAAGCACCACTGCGCGTCTTCCTCTTCTGCTTCAGACTGCCACTTTTCCTCTTCGTCACAGTCGCCTACTTCCTCATCTTGCAATGGCTACCGATCGGCTCATTGGGGAAAAAGGCCGCGCTCTGGTGTATCCTCGGGGTACCGAGTATATGGTGGATTGACCTTCAGGTGGATGGCGTGCGAAAAGGGTAAATTCCACACTGGCTCTGAATATGCGACTTTTTACTCTCGCTAACACATATTTCAATCTAGATCCCTTTCCAAACACCAACAAGCTCGTCTCCCACAGCCTGGCTCGGTCATCGCTTCGTCCTTTACTTCTCCCATTGACGCCGTCTATCTGGCTGCTATCTTCGACCCCATCTTCACTGCGTCATATCCAAACACCAAACAGGTCGAGCGCATCTCCCTGCTCCAGGCTATTTTGCGCGCCTTTGCGCAACCCTCTGTCTATCCCGAGCCCGGTACGAAGCTCGTCGATGTCGCATCGCTGGTCTCAAAATACCCCAATCGCCCGATTGTAATTTTCCCCGAATGCACCACCACCAATAGTCGCGGAATTCTTCCCCTCGGTCAATCTCTTCTTGGTGTTCCTGCAAAGACCAAGATATTCCCTGTCAGCCTCCGCTACACTCCCGTGGACGTGGTGACTCCGCTTCCTGGCAGCTATCTCAGCTTCATCTGGACTCTGTTGAGCAAGCCAACGCATTGTATTCGTGTCCGCATTGCGGAGTACGTTCAACGTGGGGCTAGTCTTGATACCCCGCCAACACGGTCGACCCGAAAGTCAACATTTGAAACTAACACCCTCGATGCACTGGAGGAGGAATCAAATCAAGTTACCGCCGCTGATAGAGCCTTGCTCGATCAGGTGGGCGAGTCACTGGCTCGACTGGGACGAGTCAAACGAGTTGGGTTGGGGGTACAGGAGAAGATTGATTTTGTGAAGATGTGGAGTAGGACAAGGAAGACTTGGTGATGAGCTTGAATTTTACCCGATTCTATAGATATTTTTGACGATGTATGGATTTGATGTATCACCGTTATGATTCCAGCGAAGATTACTAGCATTGAAAAGCATCCTCCTTCGTCTATAGTCCTTTGTTCCTAGCACCGTTATGTGCTGGTGACAAGTCAATATTCACTCCTCAGCTGGATTGCTTCGCAGATGTTTTACGGCCAAAGCATCTGCTTTTGCCAATTTCCCTCTTTCGTCTGCTGAAATTGCACTCGTTTATGCAAACGACTGGAATCGCCCTGCCAAAACTCCACCATCTCAGGCGCAACAGCATAAACCCGCCACTTGGTCACACCAGCAAATGGATCCTCCTTCAATAGATCCGCCGTCTTAGCCAGACTTTCCTGCAAGATCTCAGGCCCAGGAAGAACTTCACTCTGTCTCGACGCGATTGCGCTGATCCTAGACTCAACCGGTCTATCTTTATAATCCTGCGCACTTTCTTCATCAGGCAGTGGAGCAGCCTTCCCCTTGATTCGAATCTGACGAGCCAGATCAGGCCAGTAGAAGGTCAGAGCAGCCCTTCCTGTCTTTGTGAGTTGTTTGCCTTTGGGACTATCCGCTTTGATAGCGAAATGCCAGCCCCGCTCATCGACGTTCTTAAGTATCAGGACTCGGGCATCGGGGTATCCTTCCTCGTCCACGGTGGATACAGTCATTGCGTGAGGCTCACGTACGCCCAATTCGACGGCTTCGTGGAACCATGCTTTGAAGGTCTCGTGTGGAGTAGAGGGCAATGTGTTGATGTTTAAGTCGAGGAAGGGTCCTTCGAGGACTTTTGTCCTGCGAAGTTCGGTTCGGAAGGACTCTGTCATAAAGTAGGTTACCTATTTAGGTATATGATTGGACTGGGATCACTCTGAAGTAATTACAGAAGTTCGAAATAGCCATGTATTGAGATAGAATGTGTCGTTGGAAAAGGGATAGTTAGTAGAATTTGTTTTCATACTATGTAGAAGTATTTATGTCGACTCATTGGGATGAGTCATGGGGTTTTTCAACTGCCATTGGGAAAAGGAGGACTCAACACCCTTGGGCAATACTACAGAGTGCAATTTTAGAATATCCCCTAATATTCTTAAGTAAATTCCGTACAACTATAACATTCACTAGTAGTCTAGTAGACCATTAACCATGTTGAAGTTGGCAATATATTTTTGGTCCACGGAAGGGCTTCCGTGGAGTACTTGGAAGTACATCGTCGAGGAGTCATTCTTTTCCTCTCTACATGCTGCTCTTTTCCAAAAGGTTACTAGGCAGTAATAACGTCCACGTAATCTACGGTAATTTACCACGCAGTTCTCCTTGTAGTTGAAACTTGGGAAGTTTCAAGTTTGTGGATAGAGAATCTCAGGACAGTATGCATACTAGTGGTAGTATTTTATTGTTTGAACTGAAGTCAATGTATTGACAGAACCGCTAATAAATCAACACAATCACAAAACAAACACGATATCCACGGAAGTGCATTCTCTTAATGTCAAGGGATCAAAGATCATTTCCAAGTGCATGTTCAGGGAGCGCCAACACCAGATAGTCAGTAGTCAACTACATTACAAAATGCAAATCTGCAAAACAACGTCAAGTCACAAAGCCTTATTTCAGTTGAGTCTTGAGGGATTCAATCTCCGCGGTCAGGCTCTCCACCTGCTGGGCCTGCGCGGCGATCGTCCTAGTCTGTGCCGAAATCAAGCTCTTGATCTCTGCGAGCTCCTTGGAGATGGAGCTGCTTGGGACGGCGGAGTCGCTGGGGGAAGGAGTGGGGGTGGTAGAAGTCTAGATGAAGGTCAGCAAGTGAAATAAAACATATATATATATAAAGGAAAAGAAGTAGAACAATAAATGAGGGGACCATGCGGTACATACCGAGATACGGGGTTCAGGCTTGGGCTCAGGCTTAGACTCGACCTTAGGCCCGGGTTCTTTAGGCCGGAGAGGGCTGCTCACCCGAGGAGACGAGGTTTCAACAGCAGGTGAGCGAGGAGTACGCTCAATTGGTTTGGGGACTTCCTCGAAACTGGAGTCATCATCCTCATCGGCTGTGCTCGCTTCGTCTTCCTTGTCGTCAGCAAATTTGTTCACCATTGCGGCCATCGAGGCACCCTGATCTTTCATGGACGCGGCAGGGCGAGCCACAGGAGTTGGCTCTGAAACAGGCTCACGAGCAGCTGGCAGAGGTGTTGGCTCACTCTTCTTAGGAGCAGGCTCAGCCGGCTTAGGGGCAGGGGCATCGATGGAGGTGGTAGGTTTGTCCTGAACACCCGAAACCTCCTTGGCACCCTCGCCATCATATAAGCTGGCCATGGAGATCTTGGGCGGAATCGCCTCTTTTCCGCCTACCCATTCATCGACACTCATGGCTGGGGTCAGGCCAATAGTGGGTGGGTAAATATCGTCCTGGAAAGTCTCGGACTTGCGAGGAACGATGAAGGAGATTGGCTGAATATAGGTATCGTCAACAGTCTTGTAAGCACGGGTCAGCTCGGTGTCGTGCATGTTAACACCGCGCTTCGGCATAAATGCAATACCGCGCTGAGGATCGGCGGACTTGTATTCGTCGAGAGGCTCAAACTTGTTATTCTCCAGCTCGAAGTAGCGGATGTTACCATCACCACGGCCAGCCAAGTACAAGCAGTTAGTGGAGTCATCCCAGAAGGGCATGTTGACACCAGAATTCTTATCCAGAGTGATGAAGCCAGTAATAGGTTCCTGCATGGCACGAATATCCCACAAAGCGAGTTGGCGGTCACTGAACTTGGAGAAACCAGTGGTGGCGATTTGGTCGCGCTCTCCAAGCCAGATGGCGCGGCTGTTTTTGGCTCCGACGTGACCCTTTGTCTCGGAGACAGCAGTCGCCTGGCGAGGATCCCAAATCTTCAATTTGTTGTCATCCTTCTTATCCGCGCGGACCGTAGTCACGAGGCGGGCTCCATTGGCACTCCACGATTGGGACTGAACAATGTTACCAGCGTTGAAGGTATGCTTCTCAGCTTCATTCTTGATATCCCAGATCTTCACAGTATCCGATGAGGTCGTGGCCAGCACGTCTTCGGCAGCGGGGTTGAACGACACGTGGCCGACCTTCCTGCAGGGGGAGGGGGAAATGGTTAGTCTTGCGCCCTCACGTCGCATGTCGCCGGCATAGATGGTGAGGGATTCTCACTTGGACTGGCTGCTCAGTCTGCTGAAAGGCTTCAGGCTATCTTCAATGCTATCAATGGCCTCGGGATCGGGTCGGACAGTATGGCTCTCGGGGACTTTCCAGAGGAGGACCTAAGAGTGATCATCATTTAGCCCCGAGATCCGAGTCTGTAAAAAAGAAAAGAAAAAAAGAAAAAGAAAAAGGTTTACCTTGCCGTCGTCCGAGCCTGAAGCAATGATATCGTCGTGGAAGGGATTCCTGAAGAGTAATTGTAAGTGCGCGCCCCTCTTGTCTGCTCTTCTCGTTATATCCCTTACCAGTCGGTGTCGAGTACGGCGGCAGTGTGGCCACGGAACAAGGGAATGCGCTCCGGGAGCTTGCCAGTCTCATTCAGAGGAATCACAGCAAAAGCTCCACCGCCGCTGGCTTGCCAATTGACCGACAAATATTTCGGATTGACCTATATTAGAGACCGTTAGATCGACATTGAGGCGAAAAACGTCAGGGGGGCCAGTGGCGCGAGGGAATTGCACACCTTGACTAGGTTGGTATCCCAGGCATTGTTCGAGACACGCAAGTTATCGTAACATTGGTCCTAGATTTCCGCAAAGACAAATTAGCATGGAAGACTCAAGACAGGGCGGGACATGAACTGTACCTTTTTCGTCGGACGCCCGTAGACGTGGCCTTGCCAGGTTCAACAACGGTCAGCCGGTATCATTTGGAGGTGCGGGACACTTCAAAGAATATAAGATACTCACGATATTTAGAGGCACGAACGAAACGCCCAGACATTGTGAATATCGACAACCCCAAAAATTCGAGGATCTATAAGGAAAAACACAAAAGAAGACAAAGGTTGAACGGAGAAGACCCAGCTGTCCACCAGCAGCAATTGAGGGAATGCGGGAACTGGGGCCTTTTGGGTGTTTCAAGCGGGCCGAGTGGAGTCCGCGCTGCGCTCAGCGGCGATTGGCGTGGCAAGGTGGATGTTGTTGTTGTTGTTGTAGTTGTAGTTGTATGTATTATGTATGTTTGTATATATGTGTAGTTAGAGACGAGTCAATGTGCATGAACGTACAGATGATGATTGAATTAGAGAAATGCATTTCACAATCCAACACGCCCAGCAAATGCGACTGTCGTCGACTTTTGGAGGGAAATAGTCACGTGCTGTACCCTATAATGTATTTGATACGTAAATTACGGTATTTGGGGAAACCACCCACGCTAACCCAACCGGGACTAGCGTATGCTGACTCATCGTTTGTTTACGGCGTCTCTGGAGGAACGAGAAGCCTCTCCACCTTCGCAATCGTCAATTGTCCATCACTTCGTCAAAAACGACAGTTTGATTCAAAGAGGAGAGTGAAGAGAAGGAATTGTGGCTGGTCGAGAATTGTCTCTTCTTGCCCGGATTATCTACTCCCCGGTGCCCTGGCGATCGCCAACTCCTACTACTAATACAATGGATGATGAGAATCTGGTATGTTGATGCGCAACACCCCTCACGTCGCAGGATCAACATCATAACCCACCACTTCGTCGCAGACTCACCTCCGAGCGTCGACTCGGTCGCGTCTACCTCAACCAGGTTTGCGCGAAATGACTTCCGCTACAACGAATTCGCGATCGGGCATCTTGCCGCCCGGAAGTATCGCCAACAAGGCGACCAGTGTTTCTCGTATGCATGAGCTACTCATACCCCAGGCGCAAAACATATAACGGAGAATGGTGCCGATGGCTAATGATGATTGTGAAGCTACTCGACCGAAAGCCCCGAATCCTACGGATATCAAGCGATCGGGATCAACTATGCGACACACGACCAGCACAACAAAGCCGCATACTCGCGGGAATTCCTACGCCTCATCCACCATGTCCCGACCCGGTCCAACTTCAACTCGCCCCGGCGCAGGCGGGTTCTCATCTACCGTTGGTGCTGGAAGCATTCGCCCGACATCCGCAATGTCAAGACCTGCGTCATCCATTGGGACTCGAAAGCTCCACGGTTCCTCGATCTCCCGTCCGGCCACATCGATGGATACTCGAATGGATGATGCAGCAGGAAGCATCCTTGGAAAAAGAAAGGGTAGGCAATGTTCTTCTTTATCCCATGACATTTCCCCCGTCCCTTCTGGATCCCGTCAGGGATTGGACCCGCGGAGCAATGATATACTCCTGTCGTCCCTCGACGACTGTGTTATGAAATTGAGCTCCAAGCTTTCCCATATCTCCCTTGCGGATAGTCATGTCTCCAATGGCATGCCATGCCCATTATCCCCGCAGGTTCAGATGGATTACACTCCGTTTACTCCAAGGGGGTTGGAAGTTTCGTGCTGTGCTGTCATCACGAGAGAATCTCAAACCCAGCGGACTCCATTCGTTCCCATTCAGCACAGCCCCAAGAGGAAACCCATCCCTTTATTCCTTACCAAGAATTCCACGATCAAAAGTTTTAACAGTCCTATAGATACCCAATGGGACCAGGAGTCGAGAGAAAAAGAAATGGACGATATGTTTAACCATTTCATGTCGCGCATGAACCAACAGGGTCAGAGTAGCGCAGGCCTGAAAGAATCGGTTGATTTTTATAAAACACGGAGTGAGTTAATTTCCAACAAAGATTGGAATTATCGATCTAACATACTGCCTTAGTCGACGAGCTGGAGAAGTCCCGCGACGCCCTTACAGAGACCAATACTAATCTGCGCGTGGAGATGGAGGTCCTGAAGTCTCAGTTCAATTCTGCAGAAAACGCCTTGAAATCTGCACAGCGTGAGCAAGAGATTGCCATAGACGATCTTGAAATGCGCCAGCGAGTCGAACTGGAATCTATTCGTCAGGATAGCAAGAAAGACATAGAGGCTCTCAGTGCTCGCCATCAGATCGAGATGCAAGATCTTCGACGAAAATATGAGAATGAGATTGAAGACGAAAAGGCCTTGCGCGTCCGCGAGCTTGGGAATTTGACCTCGCAAAACGCGTCTGCCCTTCAGCAGACCGAAATGGAATTGAGAGGCAAACTCCGTGAAATAGATGCTGTAAACAGCCACCTGGAGGCTACTAAAGCCGAGTTGGACCGAGAGCGAAAACATACCAACGAGCTCCGTCAGAATCTAGACACAGCTAGCAGCAACAGTGTCACTTTGGAATCTACCATCCGAGCCCTCAAAGCCCGTATAGAGTTCCTTGAGGGTGGACGAGAGGAGCAGTCTCAAGCCTTTGAGCGTTGCAATCAAGACATGATGGACGCTATGGCTGAAACCGAAGCGGTCAAGGAGAAGCTGCGCAGAGAGGAGACGCTACGTCGGAAACTGCACAACCAAGTCCAGGAATTGAAGGGTAACATCCGTGTCTTCTGTCGTGTCCGCCCTTCTTTGAACAGTGAACCTGCTACCCACATTGCGGCGATGCAGTACCCAGATGAGAATGAAGACGCCAAGGAGATCAATATCATGGGCCCCGAAGAGAAGAGCAGTCTCGGCACAGTCACCCGCAAGAATAATAACTTCTCCTTTGATCGTGTGTTTGGCCCTCGCACGAAGAACGGCGAAGTCTTCGATGAAATCAGTCAACTAGTCCAGAGCGCTCTCGATGGTTATAATGTTTGTATCTTCTGCTACGGTCAGACCGGTAGTGGTAAGACTTATACTATGTCTTCACAGGATGGCATGATCCCACGTGCTGTCCACCAAATATACGAAACGGCTCAAGGTCTGGAAGAGAAGGGTTGGCGCTATAAAATGGCTGGCAACTTTGTGGAAGTCTACAACGAGAACCTGAATGATCTGCTTGGCAACCCCGATGAGCTGGACAAGAAGAAGCATGAGATTCGTCATGATATGCAGCGTGGCAAGACAATTATCACCGATATCACCACTGTTCAGCTGGACTCGCCCGAAATGGTGGAGTCTATTCTCAAGAACGCGGATGCCAACCGCTCTGTGGCTGCCACCAAGGCGAACGAGCGGTCATCGCGATCCCATTCTGTCTTCATTCTCAAGCTCATTGGCGAGAATCATATCACTGGCGAGCGCAGCGAGGGTACTCTCAACTTAGTCGATCTGGCTGGTAGCGAGCGCCTGAGCCATAGCGGGGCGACAGGCGAACGTCTCAAGGAGACCCAGAATATCAACCGTAGCCTAAGTTCCTTGGGTGATGTGATTGCTGCTCTTGGACAAGGCAAAGATGGTGGTCATATCCCATACAGGAACAGCAAGGTATGCTCTTTTCCGAATTATTTGTCTGATACATTTCTTTTTCTTCTTCGCTTTCAAATTCTAACACATCAATCCAGCTTACATACTTGCTCCAATTCTCCCTTGGTGGTAACTCGAAAACACTCATGTTTGTCATGGTCAGCCCGCTGCAAGCGCATATGTCGGAGACTTTGACCAGCTTGAAGTTTGCTACCAAGGTGCACAATACTCATATCGGCACAGCCAAGCGACAGGCTCGCGTTCGCGATGCTTAAATATCTTGATACCTCTTTCCTCTTGCATATAGTACAGCTCTATTTCTCTTATGTTATCTTCTGGGTGGAGGTCTTTGACGATCCTGTCCTCTACCCTGGCGTTTGTGTGAATTCATGATGATCATTTCCATGACTTTTTGTGACTATGAGCCTGTTGGGGAGATCCCAATTGTGCTCGACGTGTGATTTAGAAATGCATAGTACCAGCTTCTAACCCGATATCTTAGTGTTCAACCCTAACATGAAGTTGTCTGAAACATCTGAAGTGTATCAAGAATTAAGTAGAGTAGGTAACCAAGACACCTTAAGATCGAATATTCGAACCACAGTGATCGTCCTAGTCATTCAAAGACTAGCAATTCGCTCTTCCAAAATATTTTTGTAGCAAAAAAAAAATCGACTGCTACTTGATATGACGTCACGAATATACAATACTTTATTCTGTGGAAATATCCTGTTCTGCTCAACAACTATTTAAATCAGATATCTCCCAGATCAATATTTGAACTAGTGAATACAGCTTTTTAATCATGCAAGACCTCACGGGATCATGTTATTGTCGCAAGATTGAATATCGACTCCAACTTGCATCTCCAGAAGATGCGCGGACCTCGCTATGCCACTGCCGGAATTGCAAGGTAGACACCCCCTAACCACCATTGCCAGGCCGAAACAAGAGATCTAAAAGATTATTAGAAAGCATTTGGAACCAATTATGGATTGACCGCCAAGGTTCCGAAAGAGGCCTTTCGCTATACAAAAGGCTCCCCGAAAGAACATGCGGCTGACAATGGTTCGGGCACTACAATCTACCGCGAATTTTGCGATACGTGTGGTAGTTTTATCTTAGAATATGGGGTACAAATCCCCGATAATATCCTCAACTGTATCATTGTCTGATATATTGCTATTTTTTCTAGGAAATGGCCAAGGATAAGTTTCGTTATATCGTGGTTGGCTCGTTAGATACCCCCGAGGCGTTGCCACCGAAGGGAGAGTTCTTCTGCAAGGCGCGCGCAAGTTGGATGCCGGAAATCCCTGGTATGTTCATGAACGCGCCAAATATGATCACATCGCGTCTCATTTAGATCGCTGATGTATACAGGTATCTTCCATAAACAAGAGATCAAACAGTAGACGAGACTTGCATCGCCAGATCAGGGTTATATCAAAGATATTATGCAGGGCACAGGAAGTGTGGTGCTTTCATGTTATGTTTGTCCATTCACAGGAACACTTTTTATAATTAAATCCGGAATAATCAGCTTTTCTTGAATAGACACCCCATTCAAGTAATCATTACTATCCACTCGGCGATACCCATCCTCTAGAGACTTCTCAATACCTGCTTTTACATGCCTCTTTGCTGTCCGATCCCGCGCTTCACTAAGATCTGTATCGACAAAGACGCGGTAATCGCAGAGTCGAGAGAGATCTCGCCACCCAGGCTCGTCAAGGAGGAGGTAGTTCCCTTCGACGATAATGATTGAAGAATCTGGCGTGATGGAGATACCGTCTTGAACGGGGTCTTTGACATTGTGGTCGAATGTTGGTGCGGTCAGGATATGACTAGAATCCCAACTTGCATCCTGGGATAAAGGCGTATTGTCGGCCCAGTCACGCAGTGTCTGCATGAAGTTCACGAATCGGGAGACGTCAAAGGTCCACGGTGCTCCACGACGAATGTGAGCTTCTTTAGCGTTGGGAAGTTGATCCAATTCATGGCGAGAAAGATGGAACCCGTCCATTGAGAGTAAAGATGCATGAATGGTCGAATTCTGGTTCAAATAATTGACTACTGCTGAGGCTGTCGTTGTTTTTCCTGAACCAGGAACGCCGGCGATGGCTACAATGTAGCGTGGGTTGTGGTGGACTCGGGCTTGGTGGAGGATGATATCCGCTAAGCGGCGATACTCAGCGTCCATCTTTTGGATGTGAGTATGTCTTTCATGATCCTTCGTCTGGAGGAATTGGAGGATATGCATAATTTGACGTACGTTTAATGGATGTGGTGAAGAAGTATAGCGTACTATCCTAGATATCCGCCAATATCATATACGATTTTCTTTTGAAGGACGCCTCCTGGCAGCACACAACAATATTTTCAACGGATCATAGTGGACCGATAGAAGGTGTCAATCTATGACTTTGGCAAATGCTAGATGTAGCTCTCAATTTCCTGGGGTATGGCCTTGCTATGTAGGAGATGGTGGACCTTCCCCGGGCCACAGTGCTCCACGGACGAGTGTCCTCCGATAGCGACGCTGTCGGGGTTGATCCGATTCGGCTCGCCGAGAAATTCTACTGTATGCATGTTCATATGTATATACAATACAGGGAGCTTCCGTAATTGCTTGTCGGTTGGGGTAGTACCGTATGGGGGTGGAGAGATCAAGATCTTCATATCGCCATTGTTGGTCCTTGGCGCCGAAAGTGGATGTCAGTTGAAGAGACCCGCTATTGACCCCATTTCTTACCCCGTCTGGAGAGGAATAGAAGTGAGAGAGAGGAAAAAAGAATAAGATTGAATTCCCAATGCCTCACAATTCGATTGGGAGATGTGGTATTGGAGGATTTGAGAGAGGAGAGTAGTATAGATTCCTAACTCCATTTGTAATGCACTCCCTTCAGACTGAGCTACTCCCAAGTGTGTTTTCACCACCAAAGCAATCTTCAGTATAATAAGATCATTATAAGGCCATTATTCATCGTTTTGTACGTCGTCGGATGTCGTTATGAAACTGAGGTATCAAGTGGATCGTGACTGGTCATGGATTGATAGGGTCAGGGTCCGGTCTGGACCGGGAGAACCTTTAGTCGGAGGGACGATAGGTCTGAGCGTTGGAACGGGGACTTTTGGCTTGGGCTTTCGTTTTCTCATCTTGGTGTTTGCCGTCGGGTCAACATAGAAACATAAGAGTTGTTCCTGAGTGCAGTGAGAGCATTGAGGCCGGGCATGATCACAGTCAACCTGCCATTCTCGACAGGCTTTACAGTCTGCGTAGGGCTGGCGGGTTGAACATGAAGGAGTCGGCGTCTCGCAAGGATGGCCCCACTGAGTTGGCCATAGCCAGTCAGAAAGACGTCCACAGATCCCCCGCGACAAGACAGTTTGGCTGGTGGGTTTTGACCCGGGCTGGGCAGTCTTGGGTTGGTTCCCGTGGGGTTGGACTCTGTTCATCATCCGTCAATAGTCCGAACAAGGGGAGGGAGGGGAGTAGTAGAAGTCCATGAAATCTAGAGCAGCACGAGTATATATACATTACATCCTGAATAGATTCAATATATACACGACCCATGCTGAGAAGACTTACCGAGAGGCCACGTTCATACTCGCAGCTATCCCTGTCTCTGCCTGCTATATCTGCGATATCTGCCGACTTTGGGAGGTGACAAAGGAAAAGAGAAGAGGAAGTCAAAAGACAAACCCAAAAAAGCCCAAGACTAGGCGCATGCCTGTTGACTGTCCCGAGTGGAGTCTGATGACTTGGCCCCGAGAGAGAAGGGTGTGTGTGTGTGTGAGTCAATGTGCCCCCATTTTGAAGCTCTCCAACTGGTTGGAGTCTAGAGTGAAGTTATTTTACTCGTTTCTCTTTGGTGGGATCAACTCCCGCATTCCAGAGATGTAATTCCTTCGCAGCATGTATCTAATAAAGCGTGTTGTTCTTTGTCATTCTTTCAAAATGATCACCGCTTGAAAACTGCACCCAGATGTTTCTTCTATTGTATCCCAAATGAATCGCATCACTCATACCATCTCTGCCGATCATCGGGATCTGGCCCAGTGTTACCACCGCATTATTGATGCCACTGACGAGAATGGACAGACCTGCCATCAGAACCAATTTACTTGGCAACTGGCCCGTCATCTGGTGGGAGAGGAGGTTGTATTATTCCCTGCGATGGAAAAGTATATTCGTGATGATCCAGTAATGGATGAAGAGCAGCAGGATTTTCATCCCCATCCCCATCAGCAGGTGAGTATAACTTATACCAATTCTGTACCAAGCTTTGTCTTCGATTTAGGGTCAGCCTCGAGCTGAAAAAATAATTTTTGCAGATCAAAGAGAAGCTTGAAATCTTTCAAGATCTTCATTGCTCCGACCCACGCTTCGTCCCCACCATCACCGACTTGATGGATGATTTGGCCGTCCACATTCACACCGAAGAGACTCTTGATTTAGTCAAGTTGGAATCGGCCATCACAGCAGAAGAGAGTGACCGCTTGGCTCGTTCATTTTGCCGCACAAAATGGTTTGCTCCAACTCGTGCACATCCTTCGATGCCAGACCGTCCACCCTACGCGACAGCGGCTGCCCTCATCACGGCCCCACTGGATCGTCTCAAAGATCTTTTCTGCTGGTGGCCTGATCCAGATCTGTATTTGGGTCCTGAGCAGGAGGAGTAGTTTGTATTTTTATTTTATTTTTGTGTCTATTTCCTCTTCAGGCATACATAAATACTGTCTTATGGTGGGAAAGAAAAAGAGGTTCATAGGGAATTTCCGAAATATAAGATTGAAAAATCCACAACTTGTGCATTTGAAATGCATACAGTTCGAATAGAGACAGTTCGGATTCGCTCCTAATTGGGGCAGACCAGATGACAGCAACAGGTGATATTTCAGACCATCCGCCATTAACTCGAGGTTTTATGTACAATCAAAGTTCCGCTGCCCGTTTGTCCCTTTTTGAGTGTGGATTAAATGCCCGACTGCTGGCTTCTATGCTGGCTGGATTCTGATGCTCAGCTGGTGCGTATACTTCATGTCGGGGTTCATCCCAGCCCAACTCGTTACTGAGAAGGTCTCGAGCTTCCTCTTCAGTGACATTGGAAACATCAGGGCTTTTTAGCGTCCTACAAAGATGGCGTTAGAAAGTCTCCGAATGAGAGAGATAGTTTGCTGTCCTCACGCTTGATATTGACGCATTGCGCTGGCTCGTTCTTCGGCAGTGACATCCACCTCTTCGTTAGCAGGGGATCTCGACATGGTAATCTGCAAATGAATTGATTGCAAAATCCAGTGTGGAGTAAGCAAAATCTACGAATAAGGCATTGCAACTTGAACCAATACTAGACAAGTCATCTAACTCCAACATGGCCATGCATCCAATTCTTGTCTGGCCCAGCGCTGCGTCATGGCAACGTCGTGCTGGCAAATTATGGAAGTCCAATCCCGAGCCATGAAATATTCTCTTATTTATATTTTCACTGAATGTATGGTACTGGGATCTGAAAGCCATGAGAATGAAAGAGGAACCACTGGCACTGGCCAAGATGATCGGTCTCCCGTGAACTTATCACGATTCAACCCAACGGTTCGAAGCTGAATTTCGCTCCTACGGCGATGGAGATGGCTATCAACTTGTGAATTCTTCAGAATAGGCTGTTGCCTCTTCATGTCGCCTTCTCTATGGACTGGATTCAATGAGCTTCACCTGATGTCACACATATGTTGAGTGGCTGCAGTGGCCAATATGAGTGCAATAGATGGTATATAAGAGACGGACAGATATCCCGACCCTCTGTTCATGGTCATCATCGCATCACCGCTTGAAAAGTGTTTCTTCATCCCGCGACAGTCGGCACCGGTTTCAACGAAACGAATTCCGGCTGATCTCATCTCCCACTTTGGGTCTGTCTACAATCTTGTATCTGGCTCTTGTCCGGGTCAGCTTCTGCTAGTACCGGTTCGCTATTCGCCATGCCGAATCCTTTTAAAGAGAGCAGTCTGTTCGAAACTGCCAATGGCTCTGGTTCGATTTACGGCCGAATATTCCAAAGCCTGCATCCTGCGGGGACCAATCCAGGGCCCTACGAGATCGCTCCTCTACCCGTGGCTGAACTAGAAATGGAGGATCCTTTGAGTGCAGAATACCGGTATTACGATGAACCACTTGGTATGTGTGGAGTTGGGGGAGATACTTTGCGAAGAGTCGCTGATGGCTTTGTTTGCAGCGCAGGATAAAGGCGACGAGAGCGATCGGCTGCGAAAGACGCGACCATTGCCAGTTAATTTATAGACTTCCTTGGTGGTTCAATATCTAGAACTGACGCAGCAGTACAGCAGAAGTATGTTCTACTGTATGTAAACTGTCCATGCAAACTTGATCATAACACTTTGTACAAGTCATACTATTGTGAGTCGTAATCATAATAACACTTAAGTGATAAAGCAGAAATTGATTCACTTCTATATGTTGTATGCTGCATGCAGTATTACACTATTGTTTCACCACTGCACTCCGCAAGTTCGCGTAATATGCAGTTATTGATCACTAGTAACTTAATAGTACATAAACTTGTTTGATTTAATGATATTCCAGTGTATACTTGTAACTCGGTCCAGTCAAACTATACACTTCTTCGTACTATGTAGAGTCAATATCAACTTGTCTTGGCATCATCCATGCATTTCAACTTTTCTTTCTTTTAATTTCCCATCAACTTCTCACCATCAAAATTCCTCACTTCATCGCCACCCTGAGATTTAGTCCTTCCAAATCATATACTGTTCTTCTCTTCTCATGCAGGGACTATTCTAAGACCGTTCAAAGTGGAGAGTCCCACCATCTTCGCGGGTGTAGTCTCCCGGATCGACGCGGGCGCGCCACAGCAACATCATTGGAATGTGAGATGATTCATTCGATCATCCAGCACTGAAACAGACCTTTGGACTCCCCAAGTGCCATTCAAAGAGACGAGGAGATTATTCCGTGGCCAGTTGAATCTCTTCCCACCCCTTTTGGAGCTCGTCCGATGACTTTCTTTTTAGTGGTGTTCTCCTGTTTCACCGGTGGTTTGGAGCTCGAGCAATCATGTTTCATGTTGACACTACCAGCACTTTAGGCGCCGGACGATGACCACTCGTGCCCTTGCGAGATCTCCACTTTCATGAAGAATGAGTGATTGTCCACGCTGGGTGGAGTGACGACTTAGGGCTAGACTACAGAGACTATCGAGCTTTTGGTCTGGTGCAGTCCTGTCCATTTCTTTGCCATGGCCCAAGGGGCTTCGATATGTTACAATGACCAGGCACTGGAGGCTTGTCACTGGTGGAGAGAATGAATGAGTGGAGTGAAAAGGCCAAGCAGTACACAGTAGAAGTTCCTTTAGCCTACAGTATTCTTGGATTCTCTCCAGGGATGTACAAAATGCCAGAGATTGCCCAAGCTGGCGGCCTCCGCTGTTTTTTTTTCTTCTCTCCACGCGTACATTCTTTTGCTCCTTTTTGTTGACGATCCGGCATTGTCGAGCCTCTCTTTTTATTATTTCTTTATTTCCTTCTGATCCCTTCGTTTCTTCTCCTTGCGCTGCTTTTCTCCTTTCCATTAGTGAATTGCTAGCCAAGCTTTTCTACCTGTTTGATTCTTCATTGTGAGGAAATATGATTTCCTCGTCACTTTCGCTCAGCGCTGGTTCGCTTTTCCTTCTGGGCCTGGCCTCTTCTGTTACAGCCGGTCCAAGTTATTCGCTGGTCGAGAACTGGGAAGGTGAGAAATTTCTGGATTTCTTCAACTTTCATGTTGGGGATGACCCTACCAATGGTTTCGTCAACTATGTCGATAAGAGTACCGCTGAGAGCTCGGGACTGGTGAAGGTTCTGGACTCTGGCAGTGTTTATCTTGGTGTCGATCATGAAAAGAAAATCTCCACAAGCGATAAAGGTCGTGACTCTGTGCGCATCGGCAGCAAGAAGTACTACGATCATTCCCTTGTCATCGCCGATATTGCTCATATGCCTGGCAGCGCTTGTGGCTCCTGGCCTGCCTTCTGGTCTGTCGGCAAGAACTGGCCCAATGACGGCGAAATCGATATTATCGAGGGTGTCAATTTGAATGACTATAACAAGATTGTCATGCACACTGCTGGAACCTGCAGTATTACTGAGACTGGTATGTCCGGGAGTGTCAACGCTACTGGCTGTGGTGAGGACCTAGGTACTGTCGGATGTGTTATCGAGGGCCAAGAAGGTAGCTATGGCACCCCGTTCAACAAAGAAGGTGGTGGTGTCTATGCTATGGAATGGACCGAGGAATATCTCAAGATCTGGCACTTCCCTCGCTCCAAGATCCCTGAGTCCATCACCAATGGCAAGCCCGATGTCAGCAAATTCGGTACTCCGATGGCTCTAGTGCAGGATGCCTGTGATGTTGCCAAAAGTTTCAAACCTCAATCTTTCACCTTCGATGTGACCTTCTGTGGTGATTGGGCTGGTGGTGTCTTCGGTGAATCCGGCTGCCCCATGACCAGCTCTGATTCTTTCCAAAGCTGCCACAATTATGTTGCCTCGAACCCTGGCGCTTTTAAGGAAAGCTACTGGGAGATCAACTCCGTCAAGGTCTATCAGACTGGTGTTAAGGGGATCTCAGAGACCACAACCGCCCAGACTGCTGCCAACCATGGCACTGCTACTCATGTCTCTGTTGCTCCAGACACCACAACTAAAGCCTCTGCTACCCAGGCTGCTTCTTCTACTACTACTCAAGCTGCCACAACTGAAGCCAAGGCCCAGTCTTCCGCTGCTCCTATCGAGAACTCTTCGGTAAAAGAAACCCACACTGCTGCCTCTTCTACTACCTCGGACGCAGTGGGTATCATTGGCGAACTGACCCCTTCTACAACTGCTGTTGTCGCTCCAACCACCAAGGAGACTTCCGTAAAGACCACCCGATACGTGACTGAATTTGTTACTGCTACCACTACTCTGTGCCCGGATGCCGATAGTTCTTCTGCTGCTGTTCCCGTCAATCACGACACTGCCGTCGCTGAATCTGTCTCTACAATCACCTCTTCGGTAGTCGCTGAAACAACAGTTGCTGAAGAGACTCCCGCTGTTGCAGAAACTGCTAAATCATCTACAGCACTCGCTGAGTCGGCTCCTACCCAAGCCACCAATCAAGTCCCAGCTGCTCAGCAATCTACCACCGCTGGTGAAACACAACAACAGAACGCCAATGCCGATACTACTCAACCCGCTCAGTCTTCAGTTCCTACGACTCCCGTTGGGGCCGATGCTCTTTCCAAAGCCTCTGATGAGAAGGGATCTTCCTCGACGCAACGTCCTCTGCCCACTATCATCCCTGCTCCCGGTGTCAATCCTGCTTCTGCGAGCGCCATTGCCAACAACCCGCAAACTTCGAAGGCTTTGATCCCTACTGCCAGTGGTCCTTCTGCTCCCACTGGTAGCACCTATCAAGGCACCCCGAGCAGCTCCGGCAACTTTGCACTCTTCACCAGTGGAGCAGACAAGCTGTCGGCGAGATTCTCGGTCTTTGCCGTTGCTCTCGGGTTTGCCATGGTAGTCTAAATTGTACTGATTTCCCTTTATTCTATCAGCGTTCCTGTGATTCTATTTTGTGGTGTTCCTTGTTTGAATTCGTCATATGTAATATAGGCCCTTTGTTCTAGTCCATAGATCGTGATAGTCAAACAATCCCAGCTAAAAATTGTTCTTCTGTCAATCAATGAATCAATGAGTAAAAAACCCCTTTTTGTCCGAATCTATGTTCAATGCATTTATTTAATCTCCCTTGAATGCCTTACCCGGATCTCCAACTGATATTACGCCTTTATCCACCGATTCAACCAGTCCCGCACGTAACAATTTAGTATCCCATCGTCAATAATTCTGATGCGCCCATTCCTTAATGTAAGACTGTCTCGTTCAGCCTTCTCCGTTCTGAAGCTCTTGGGGCCCAACTGCGAATTACCTCCATACATTGCCTCATAGTGATCGATCAGCTTGACCGCAGGATTGGCGTGTTCCTCGCCACGTTTCTCGCTCTCGCGCAGTAACCGCAACCATTTCTTGAAAGAGATAGTCTCAAACTGGAAGCCATTTTTCCTCAAAGTGGACAGCATTGAGGACCACGAGAAATCATGAGGATTGCAAATATTATACACCGAACAATCCTCATGCTCTAAATCTTTCAATATCTCCCCAGACGGGTTGCATGTCTCTTCTCTGTCCGCAGCACGTGAACGAGCTTGGGCTATCTCAACAATCGAAGAGGCTAACTTATCAACAGGAAGCCAATTGCAGCTTTGATCGATGTCTGGCAATGACTTCAACGTCAAAGCTGACCGAATAAGCAAAGGGAGGGCCTCAGAATCATTCCACAGACCCTTCTTTGAATGACCTGATACCTGTCCTATACGAAGAGAATATGCATGTGTCCCTGCCCGGTGTGAATTATTGACGATTTGCTCGCCAACCAATTTAGATTGGCCATATCCCATATATGCATCGCAAAGCTTGGCTGTGGACTCCGGAATGTCTTTGATGGGAGACCGTAAGATTGTTGAGACGGAAGAGCAGAACAGCAGAACTGCCGGATGGCTCTGTCGAACAGATAGTGAAAGTTGAATCAGATTGTGTAGCCCCCGTATATGTGGTTCGAAATCGGAGAGTGGAAGATGAAAATTGACTGGCCATGCAGCATGAATGATGTGAGTCGTTGAGTTTTGCAACTGATTGAATATGTCTTCATTTAGGCCCAACCTAGGCTGGTCCAGAGTACATGAAAGTGCCGTGACTCGTGAAGTTTGCTCAACTGAAAGATGAAGACCTTTGTCCAGGAGACTTTGGAGGACGGCTTCCCGTGGGGAGCTCTGCCGAGTTAGGCAGAAGACAGTTGCAATCGAGTCGTCTTTCAAAAACTCATAGAGGATGTGGGCGCCGATAGACCCTGTAGCACCAGTAAGAATGACGCATCTGGAGCTCGCCTTCGGAACTGGGAAAGGAGTATGTCTCTCAAAATTCGAATATCTGCGGATTAAACTCAGCATGGTCATTTCGCCATCCTCTGAGGTTTCCACGGCCTTTCCTTGTTGAAGAGCACATATAGTTCTTGCGAGGCATTTGATATTCCCAGCTTCATATACCATATTAAGGCCAATATCCCCTTTTCGGAAGTAGAAATTTTGAAGTATCAGCCGGCGAAGTTGGATAGCTTTCAGACTATCAATTCCCTCTTCAAAGAAATTCGCGTCAACATTAGACAGAAGAATTTGCAGCTCATCATGACAAAATCTCATCAAAAATGACTCTGTCTCGACCTCATTCAACTGCAGGCGTCCACTAGCCTTCTCCGCCTGAAGATACAGATTCTCAATAAGATTGGCATATTGCGAATAAACCTGAGCTCGAATCATGGAGCCTTTGTCTGTTCGCGGGAACTCGGCTGTCAATGGAAGGGCAGCAACCATGTCCATAGATATTTGAGAGAATCGCTCAGCTCGAGAATTGGCGTCTTCTATGGTGGGCCAGACTTTCTGTAGGTATTCCTCATTAGAAATTTCGAGGTTCTCGGCCTCTTCGGAACGAAGTAAAAGCAAACCAGGAGTTGCTTTTCCGATACCAACAACGACAGCGTCGTGAACTAGACTATTCTGCTTGATTAATCCTTCAATCGGGAGCGGGAGCACTTTTTCACCGTTTAAGAGTGTGACTCTGTCATCAAGCCTTGATGCGTATTTCCATCGGTTCGGAATCGTGGGATGCGGCTCGAAGACGTCCTTGGAGTGGAACGATCCGGGTGGCTCATTTGAATTCGACGTTGTCAATGCTGGATGACCTGCTAGGTAGACGCATTCATAAAGAGAGTTGCCAATAGGTTTCATCCAGATATATGGCCCGATATTGTCGAAAAATTTCAGATAGTTCCAGTACGGATCTCCCTCGGGCCGAGAAATCGACTCTGCCACCAGCCCTGCCTCCGTTCTAAATTTGTCGTTAGATGGCTACAACCCCAGGGGTAATGACAATAACTTACAACCCGAAAGAGCCACTGAGCTTGACTCCAGCTCTTACGAGGCGGTCTCCAAGCTCATCGGGGCAAGGCGCACCACCGTATGTGACAAGCTGACATTTCCGAAGACAGTCTATTCCATAAGGACTATCGACCAAAAGTTGAAGCATGTATGGAACCGCCGCTACCGATTCAGGTTGCACGGCTTTCAGCACTGAAACCACGGATTGGGCCGTTAAAGGAAGTGATGCATTCCACATAAATGCAATCTTCCTCATCCACATAGCTTGCAACGCCGTCGATAATCCATGCAAGTGATACCACGGAAGTGGATTGAAAGAAGTCAACCCTGGCCCTCGAAGAGGATGTGTCATCAACGCACGGTGAGTGAGATAAAGAGGTTTTGGAGTCCCCGTAGATCCAGATGAATGAAGGATTAGAGCGATCTTATTTTTCCGTATTTCAGGATTACGAGTGCGACTTAACACAAATAGCGAAGTCTCAGTGTTGTCACTTGCACAAGCTGCATTCGGCATTGGGCGACAGCTCACCAGCTTCCGTTGTAAGATGTCCCCCATTGTCGAGCGAATGTATCCTGTACTCCCATATATGATGTTTTCGCAATTGGCCTCGTTCATCAAAGAGACACATGCTTCCCCAGACAGTCGTGGCGAAAGCATCATAACAGTATACCCTAATCGACTGAGAGCGAAAAACGTGATTACCATATTGATGTCCGATAGGGTGAGAAGAGCAACTATGTGGTCATTGTTCGGAGTATTGTTTTTCTTTCAAGAACCCTGTTAGCGGTGGCTAGAGTGCAAGTTCCGGAAAACATACTGGCTGGAATCCATTGCTGATCAACAGCGAAGCAACTTGATCGATCATCTCGTCCAGATCTTGCCCGTTGTAGTATGTATAAGAAGCAGCATCATTCTCCGAAGTAGGATATGCAAGAATTGGATTTTGGATAGAATCTCTTGCTCGAAGCCGAATCAAGTCGTCAAGGACATCGAGATGTCCATATCTTTGTATGAGAACATCAGAAGGACCCGAAAAGGTTGCTGGGGTCGTCTGATCCCCCCTTTGGATGCCCATGATTCCGACAGGAGTATTTCGCAACAGGAAAATAATTTGAAGCAAAGATATTTACCGAAGGATGCAGTGGTATTTAGCGTCTAGAGATCGTGCCGAGGCACTATTTCAGCTCGCCTTTCGCGTTGTACATCTCCTAGCACAGCTTACTGCGTTCGGGATGAGCGGGAGGAAGCCATTATTCCGTTTCCAGAAAGAATTTCCGCTAAAATTTTGCGTAATATTTGATTTCAGTAGTCGAGGTTCTGTTTCTGGTACATCCAATATTCCGATTTCAATAATACTTCTTATGGCTCCTTGGTTTTCACTAGTACAAGCCATCTATCGGGGAAAACTTGATGGCGGCCGTATAGCGTTGCGAAGGAACCAATGCGCAAACACCCAGTAAGATATTTCCGTCTACATAAATTGCCATTTTGATCTACTCCTACAGGCTCACACAGCCTGTTCATCTTTACACCACTAATATTCTTGACGATAATTCGCTGCATGCTCTCCACCTCCAAGGGCCGTTGTTCCGACAATGCAGCGTGGCCCCGGGGTATAAATCTCAGCTTCTACGAATGTATCCAGATACAGGGTCGATTGTAATACCATCCATTGGCAATGTTACACCGCATGTGTTCCCGTCATCAATGTTCCAGTCTATTCTTAAATCCCGTTGTCCAACAACAACATTGATCCCGCTCTTACAAACAGTGTTGCGTCAGCCTTGATTGAACAGACGTGGTAACCTGGATAACCCATAATATTAGGCATTTGGAAGTTTACATCATAGTTGTAGATTCTTCCGAATCCAATTATTTCATATTAGTATTAGTACTAGACCGATCATATCTGCAAACAAATGCCCCGGTAATTGAACAGGTGGGTCAGGGCCGCGGTCATGTAAAGATTTGAGCTGTTCCCGTTAATTTTGGATGATATAGCGGATGTATTTATAGAAGTGTTTAGGTTGTTACATCGCGAGAGATCAACTCGCTTGAAAAAGTGGTGTAATCATGTTAATGCCGTGGGACCCGATGAGAGTCGCTGCTCATTCAAGTCCACCAGTACATATGTTACGAATTTGGGACCCTATCCTAAGCTTGAAATGAGGATCTTGAAAATGAGGATGTTGAAAATGGTGTCCCGCTCTCAGAGATTGAATGTGAGTTGGTATAATAGATTCATGGAATGTAGGTGACCATAGATGTCTTGAAAAACAGTAATAAACTTCTGAAGCCTATCTTTGCTCGCTTAAAAGTTTGAGTGAAGAAAAATGCCCCATTCACAGCCTGGGCACAATTCTGATAGGACTTATATTCTCGAACCCGGAAGTCGAAGTACATCATTCTTGACCTTCAAGCATTCGTCAATACGGCCCCATTGACTGCTTCGTCAAAGTTCCATATTCGCAATCCTCATATCTCAAACAGCATACGGGGAACAATATCCGAGGAATTGACATGCCGTCTGCTCCCTTCCAATAACTTTAACGGCCGCTGAGAACGGTCCTGCAGAATCCCGTTGGGTGGATCCCGCTGGAGCGATATCGTAGATCGCCCCATTTACTTGCGATGAGGAATGTCGACCGTTCGATCGGGACCGTACATTCCAATCTTGGCTGCGGTTAATTGGTCCAAAGCGCGGCCCGTCGCGATATAGTGACATTCTTCGCGGAAGTACGCAGGATATCCGGCGGGCCAACGAGTGGATTCAAACGGTTGAGGAAATTGGTACCTGTGGGCTTGATAAGTCATTTTTCCAGAAGGCTCGCTGAGTTCCCGGTAGTCGGGATCCTGTACATTCCAAAAATTTGAGACAATAGACCAATCGTACCGTGGCCTAGGACACGGATCCGTTTCCATGGTATGTTACTGTTGGTACTTTGCAGGGTCAAGATGAGCTCCAACGGCGTCGGGTACTATGAGACAGGGATATCCTTGATCCCTTGTATATTGACCGTCGGGGAAGTAGTTATGGTTTTACATACATCTATATAAATTAAGAAAGCTATTATTTGATACAAGGGATTGAAAACGAATAGCTTAGGAACCTTTTCTCTACTATAGATATGCTTGAAAAGACAAGAATTTCAACTAACCAATAATCCGCAGCCAATACCCACAAGTAGACCTGTGGAATCTAACCCTAACTCTAGAACGAATCTACCTTATTCTCTTCCGCTACCGTCAAGCGTTCCAGCATCCTCCGCCATGATTGTCCTGCTCTTGCGGCATGCTTCTCTGGAACGGAGGGATCATCCACCGTGGTAGTTCTTGAGAAAACTTCCATGCTCACCCAACCCGTGTAGCCCAATCCGTCCAAACAAGCCTCTGTTACAAGCCCAATTGGCAGGTACCCGCCCCTTTCCTCTTCACACGGGAACAGGCGAGCATTCCGCGACCAGGATAGCAGCGTGGGAAGTCCTGGTGTTTTAAGCAAGGAAGATTGTGGGTCGACCTTCTCGCCATCGGCCAACTGTACCATCATTACCCGGTTTGGATCTATCTCTCGGGCAAGTCGTTCCATTGAGAGGCGTAATTCCTTGTCTGCAATCTCCGGTCTTCGTCCAGATGGACTAGTCGGATCGGCCCATACTCTTGCCGCGATGTTAAATGTATCAATGCAGATGCCCAGATTTGGTCGGTTGGCCCGCTTGACTATTTCCCAGGAATCCTCCCACGTATTGACATAAGTGCCCCAGGCTAATGCCTCATAAGCGATACGGATTGGGAATGCCACATTAGCAGCCTCGACCAGGTCTGCCACTAGCCGGTCCCGGTCACCAGTAATCTCAGAGGCATCGAGGAAGGAGGATGGAATGAGAATGAAGAGATTGTCCCCAAGTACCTTCGCCAACTGCACCCAGTGTTTGAGCTCATCAATACGCTGAGCATGCTGCACAGGATCAATCAAACCTTCAAAATGCCGAAACGGCTGAAGCGCTAGAACCTGTAAGCCCCGCTCGGCGCATAAATCGCGTATTGCATGCGCGGCGTCGATCTCGAACTCTCGATCGGATCGGCCCGTGGGTTCGTGCTCCTGGGAGCGTAGCGTCTTGGCTAGCTGTGCGAGATCATCATGGAAAAGCTCAAGACCCTGTTGACCGTTGTTTGCTGCCGCGTCGATTTTGGCTGTTATTGAGTGTAGGCTTGCAGCTCCAAGGCTAACAGTTGCGATGGCGGGCTTCCAACGACCAGTAGATTCCGCTGGTGGTGTGGGAAGAGAAGTCATGTTCATGGACAAGTTGAAGATTTATTGTATTGCTACTGCCAGTGGTAGTAGTAATAGCAATAGTTTCGGTTCAGATCTATAAATCTCCGTAATAATTTGTAGGAAGCTTCCCAGACTTGGTGGTGATGCGTCTTCGGGGGATGATAAAATAGTATAATCAAGTACAAATGATCGTCAAACGCCCGCGGCTGTTCATTTTAAACCACAATCTAATACGAACAACTGATGCCAATGTATCTGTTTCCGTGTCGATCGGAACCTCAAAGGTCCAGGGGTGAGCAAATGCGTCAAATAAGTGGGCCGATACCGTTCAAAACGACCGTCTGGGATGGTCCAGAATTCAATCAGCCCAATGGAAGATATCGCTGCGTGCAACTCGTACTCCACTGACGCGGCAGAAAAAGTACCGGTGGGAGTTGGAAAGTATATCCAGGAATCTACCGGGATCATTCTGGAGACTCGTCGATGCAAGCCATTAGGGCTGCTTTCGGGTGGTTGACGGCAGCGTTTGGTATCTCTCGTCACGTCCTCGGTTGGAGCGGGTATGAGAATGGAACGACCACACATCGTAGTTGAGCAATAACCCTCCGAGAATAGCGCCGCATCCGATGCAACTATTTGATCGACGTATCTGGCAATCAAGAGGAGACGAAAATGATATAAATTGGACACGTTGAACCGACAGGAGTAGAATGTCTTCATCCTTGTCCGCGTTATAAAGGCGTTGGTTTTGTACTACAAGCCTGTATCATATTTTTTTCATTCCGCAACACTTTGTCCCTCGCTATAATGACTGTCACTACACCTTTGTGCTCGATGATCAATCATCTCAGACATTTGGCCGTACAAGAAGGCTCGAACCCATCACCCCAGACCCACCTGGAGCTCTTGCGGATGATCGACCAGTTGAAACTGACTGTAGAGACTCCAACGGAAACTATTCTACGTCTTATTTATCAGGTATGATGAAAAGTCTCATCGAAAGACAACGCCCTCTCCATAGTACTTCAATAATCTGACCCACCCAAAGCCTCCGCAGAATGCTGCTTTACGGACTGTTGTTGGTATGGGGATCTTCCCGTTGCTGATGCAGAAGCAATATCGGCAGACGGGAATCTCTGCCGATCAGCTAGCACAGTATACCCATGCAAAGAAAGATCTAGTTGGTAAGAGTCTCCACCGATCCTCGCCTCCTGAGTCGGGAAGACCGCGCCACGCGCACCTTTGGCAAAGCACTGCTAATCGGCCAATTTAGTCCGTCTGATGCGTGTAATCACGTCCTTAGGACTATGTTCAATTCCAGCCCCGGAAATTTATCAGGCTAATGATAAAACCGTGGCACTTATACAACCTATTGGGAGAGATGGCGTGCCATGCATGTATGTGAATTCCAGTTCTCCTCAAAACCTGGCCATGAGTATAACTGACACTCCTTTTAGATATGACCTCACCGTGCCAACCCTAAGCAAGTTGCCAGAGTATCTACAAGCTCACGAGTATGCCAACCCCCAGGAGTATAGTCGATCACCTATGCAATGGGCTGTAGGCCAAAGCCAATTCGAATGGTTGGCGAGTAATAAAGACCAGCAGGCTCTATTCAACTCATATATGGCCAGCCGCCGCCAAGGTCGACCCATGTGGTTTGATACCTATCCAGTGGGCCGTTTGCTCGGTCACGCAGTGCCATATGAAGATACGGTCTTCTTGGTTGATGTGGGTGGTAACCAAGGCCACGATCTCTGCCGCTTCCGACAGGAATATCCTCATTTGCCTGGCAAATTGATCCTCCAGGACTTGCCCAAGGTAGTTGAAGGTGTGTCTGGCCAAGAATCCGGCGTGGAAGTCATGGGATATTCGTTCTTGGACCCTCAACCAGTGCGTGGTGCGCGGGCTTACTATTTTCGATCCATCTTCCACGATTGGCCCGACCATATTTGCCAGCAAATCCTGCAGAATACAATCCCCGCTATGGCCCCAGATTATTCTCGCATCTTGATAGTGGATTTTGTGTTGTCAGACACAGAAGCCTCACTCATGCAGGCTGCATTGGATATTCAAATGATGAGCATTGGCGCGGGCGTTGAGAGATCGGAGCGTCAATGGAGAGAGCTGCTGGATAGTGTCGGGCTAGAGATTGCAGGTATTTGGAGCCAGTCCTCGGGTATGGAGTCGATTATTGAAGCAGTCCCCAAGAAAGATGCTGTGAAGGTATGAGAAAGAGAAGAGGATGCGAATTGAAGGTGGAGGAGAGTATGAGATAGAGTAGATTGCCATTCTCTGACATGGATGACTTGGACTTGTTTATTTTCCGACGCAAGACAAGCTATATGATTATCCAATACAGATTAATTTTTATTTTTATTTTTATTTTTATTTTTTTTTTTTTTGGTTCTTCTATACCATCTATTGTAATACAAGACATCTCGCAGTAGCTTCGGCCACGTCTTCCACAAAACGAATTGCTTGGAATCGTAATCCCCGATGATCTAACTCACGCCTTAACGAGGCTTGGTACAGATCATTCTTCGAGAGACCGCCTGTTAGGACCAATTCTGATTCTTCGACGGGCGAGAAGCTGTCACATTGGTGATTCACAAGACGGCCAAGAGTTTTCGTCACTAGACGAGTGACCTGGTCGTCCACAATGGCCTTGGCAGTATCGTTGCTTGGTGCAAGCCTCAACACAGTCTCTGCGATGCCTGCAATACGTGTCTTGATGCTTTGGGCTTCCTGTCTGGATAGAAGCTCCGTCAAGATATCTGCATTTCCGTTTTCCGCAGTAGATCCACCTAGCTTCTCAGTGACGGCTATCTCGAGTTCATGCATATTGTGGGGGTTCAGACCAAGAGCTCTCTCTTCCAACATGCTTAGAGTATGCCTGATAGCCTCAAGCCCGATTGAATAACCTCCGCCTTCATCGCCTAAAATATGTCCCCAGCCACCAGATCGAGCCACCCGGACATACCCTTGATCCTCACTCCAGGTGTATCGCATGGCTACGCTGCCTGTGCCTGCAATCAGAACAATCACGGGTGGGTGATTGGAATCTCTTGGAATGACAGCAGGAATGAGGTCAACATCGTTGGTCAGTTTGAAAGCACGGCTGGCACTATCCAAGTCAAAGATGTTGCTTAGTTTCGGAGCCAGTGAACTATGCAGGCCAGCACGATCCAGACCAGCCAAGCCAATTCGGACCGAATGAAAGACGTTTCGCAGATAAACGCCCCAATTGGACTCTGCCAATTCAATTTCTTGCTCGGGAAGAACCTTCTTCAAAGCATTTTTGGTGGCAGTGGTCAATGTGCGTACCACTCGGTCGACATTAGCAATATCGTCGGTGCTGTTAAATGTCAGTAAATTAACCAAGCAGCGCGGGCAAGGGAAAAAATTCATTACAGATTGCAAGACCCGGCATATCCATGGCTTATTTTGCCTGATGCATCAGCAACTACAGCAGCGCACTTTGTTCCTCCGCCATCAATGCAAAGCACAAATTTTCTCAAGAAGTCATTCGACACAAGCTCTCCACGTTTGATATTTCCTTGCAGTGCAAATGAAAGAATTCCTCCGTGCGATGCCAGATCACTTTTACATTCTTCGACTGCTTTGCCAGTCTCAGCAACAAGAATAGCAAGCTTGACGCTGTGATCACACTTGAAGAGCAATGCATCCAGATCAGAATCTGTCATGATGGCACATTTCGAGCTGAGCCTTTTCAGTATGTTTTTTGACCTTTGCTTCAGCTTCAAATTGGATGCTTGCAGATCAACCATCTAGGAACCAGTTAGTTCGAGAAATAAAACCATAGACCTGTTGGACGGCTCATACCATGTTGCCGTATGTCTTTCCGGTTCGAATCATTGTTCCAGTGGAGAGCATATTCAATACCAGCTTAGTCGCTGTACCTGCTTTCAACCTTGTGCTTCCAGTCACAACCTCTGGCCCCGGAACAGGTGCAATAAGATAATCTACATTCCCTGACAGCCCCATTGCCGAAGGTTCTGCGCAGACCACCCCGATTGTGAGACAACCTAGTCTCTTACCAAATGCAATACATCCAAGTACATAGGGTGTACGACCAGAGCTCGCAATTCCAATAATGCTATCAAGTTCGTGATTGAGAGTCAACTTCTTCATGTCCTCTTCACCGGCACTCTCGTTATCCTCGGCACCTTCTTGGGCTTGTCGAATGGCGGCATCTCCACCAGCAATCAGCCCGATGAACTGTTCCCGAGATGCTGCAAAGGTAGGTGGTATCTCGGAGGCATCCAAGATACCAAGTCTGCCACTGGTTCCAGCCCCGACGTAAATCACCCGGCCTCCTTGGCGTACACGCGGTGCCAATTCATCGATGGCATTGGCAATTATTGGCAGACATGGTTTTACACTCTCGGAAACTTTATGGTCATCGGCGTTAATGACTTCACACATTTCTAACGTTGAAATGCGATCGATATTGGCCGTTCGAGGATTGACCCCTTCAGTCTGCAAATTGGACAACGTGCCGAGATCCATTATCGCGAATTTTCTCTATGATATGAGGGGGACGTCTCCAACTTGAAGATAGTCAAAGTGGTCCGCTAGGATATCTCACAGTCAGAAACAATGCAGCCAGGTACATGACTGAAAGAAAGCAAAAAAAAAAAACAAAAAAAAAAAATAAAAAAACGAAGAAAATACAGTGTGACCTTAGCTTGTACCTTGAACGGACCCCTAGTCTTTCTTGATATGCCGACATTAGCCAAGACAGCAGAAGTTTAACCGACATCCGAAGCCCAAGGCCAATACCAAGCCGATGCGTGGGGGGGCGTTACTCGACGATGTTGCAGCGAGGAACCCACAGGTCCCAAGCGTATCACAGCCTCACGCCACGCGAGCTTCTTTGATGTGGGGGAGATTCTGCACATTTGCTCGTTCTAAAAGGTGACCGCGTGGCGGAAGAAAAAGGGGAAGACACATAGTAGATGAGCATCTTCATGACGTCCACATAGATCTAGTCAAGAATCCTAGTCGATTTCTAGCGCATTCCAGACCAGATCAAGTTCGTCACAACAAAAAGAAAACAATGCTCGATCAAGATGGATGGGGTAGTACTCGGCCTGGGACCGCGCATTGGGGTCTCCACGCGAATGAGACGTGGAGAAGGGTCGTTTTGTTCCCCAGAAAGTGATTCGAATGTGGAGTAAATGACACGACACTATTTCAAGTGAATCATTTTTTTATTTGTGGACGCTCGGGGTCTCGAGGATGACCGTGTACATGTATGTATCAATGTAGAAAGAGGAATGCTTCTTCATTATCAAATAGTTCTGATTGGCCTCTCCACTCCAGATACCACGGCGTGCTCTGGAATCCAGGGATTAGCGTCGTCAGGGTCACATTAAGCCAGTAATTGATGTTTGAGTCTGAAAAAGGCTTGACGATCGCCCATCGTCCTCGGAATTTCTATTATTATTATTTTTTGATCTTTTCGACATTCGCGTTGGTCCAACAAAATGGAGGATAGAAACAGAGTCGAAGAGATGACTGGCTCAATATCAACGAGAGAGCATAGTCAACGGTCTGCTTTATATCAGATCTACTCGAATTCCTGGTTCCAAATCCTTTTAATCAGTTTTATTTGTTTTTGTTGTCCTGGAGTAAGTCCGTGGGATACTTTGTTTAATCTGTTTCTCCTCTCCTTTCTTCTGCCCAACGCTGACTGTGATTTGTTTTCTTTGTTTACTAGATGTACAATGCCCTCACTGGACTAGGAGGTTCTGGTCAGGTCAATCAAGCGGTCGCTGCAAATGCCCAGGTGGCTCTTCTGTCTGCAACTGCAGGAACTGCGCTGTTTGTTGTTGGTCCAATCTTCAATCGTGTTGGTCCTCGCGTCTGTCTTCTCCTTGGAGGATGGACTTATCCCTTATATTCCGGCAGTCTGCTGTGTTTTAACCGTATGTTGAATGAAAGAAACCCAAACAACCCACCAGAATTCTTTCAATTGCCTCAAGAGGGCTTACAATTCCTGCTTTAGATACAAACAATGGCGCCTTTGTGATAGCTGCTGGTGCGATTCTCGGTGTTGGAGCATCCTTCATTTGGGTCTCGCAAGGAGCCATCATGACCACATACGTGCCTGAATCTCAAAAGGGTCGAGCTATCGCGACATTTTGGATTATTTTCAACCTTGGAGGTGGTGTTGGATCATTGGCCAGCTTTGGTCTCAATTATCACTCGACCAGCAATACCGTATCGAATGGAACATACGTCGCCCTGTTGGTTTTGATGGCAATTGGATGGTTGCTTGGTGTCTTCATTTGCCCACCATCTGCGGTGCGTGTTGCCCAGTTGCAAGTGACACCGGAGGAAAAGAAGAATTGGAGGCAGACTTTAAAGGTCTCACTGGAAGCTATCCTCGATTGGCGCGTGCTGTGTATGATGCCACTATTCTTCTCGGCCAATGTCTTCTACTCGTATCAGCAAAATGTCGTCAACGGCATGACCTTCAATATTCGGTCTCGATCGCTCAATGGAGCTCTGTATTGGATCGCCCAGATGCTAGGTGGTCTGGTGATTGGTTTGATTCTTGATCTTCCTGGTTTCAGTCGTCCTACTCGAGCCCGCGTGGCATGGATCTTCCTCTTTGCGACGGGAATGGCGACCTGGGGTGGTGGATATGCTTTTCAGAAATGGTCTGATAATCGTATGGCGCAAGGTCTCAAACAAGATATTGATTATACTGATGCACCCACCTCTGTGGGACCGATCTTGCTTTATATCTTCTACGGGGCATACGATGCCTTCTGGCAATCTTTCTGTTACTGGCTGATGGGAGCGCGTTCCAACTCTCCGGCCGTCACTGCAGTTCTTGTCGGAGCTTACAAGAGTCTCCAGAGTGCCGGCGGTGCAATGGCATGGCGCATTAATGCCTTGGGAAAACCAGCCATGACGCAGTTTGCGATGGATTGGGGGTTATGTATGGGATCGTTGGTTGTGGCCATCCCGGCTGTGCTCGCAGTAACCCTAACCAGCGAGTCGGAGGATGACTTGACGGCGCAGCGCGTGTCAGTCGACGATGAGAAGCCTCAAGCTCAATTGAAGGAGTAATATGATCATGCAAAGGGTGGGTTATCTGTTCGTTTCCAATGCATCGCTCCATTAGAACTGCGTTTTCTTTTTGTTTCCCACTTCTTCCCTTTGCACGCATATGTTTGATGATCATGCACAATGATCTTGTGTTCCTCAGCGCAGGTCGAGGTTGATAAGAGATATATGACTTTAATTCATTCAACCGGAGTGAATCTTCCGTTCGTAAAGCATAGAAGACACGTATTTACACTACTTGTCGCACAACCCGTCGGGTTGCAGATGTTTCATTTCACGCAATTCTTCAGAATGGCGGTCTCCAACCACAATTTGGTATATTGCTGGTGCAACCAGGTCATGACAGGTCCCATTGGAGCGGCGTCAGCCTTACCCTCACCCTGGTAAAAGCAGCTCTTCAGCTTGAACTCGGCGATTCCCTCCTCCTGTTTGACAACAGCGGACATTTCAAAGAGACCATCAGACTGGCGGACGTCGGGGTGTCGGGGGGTATCGCCACATCGAACGGTAATAGATTCATCGGTCTTTTCAAGGACTTCAAAGTGGTCGGTGATCAAGGTGCCGACCTCATAGCTGTTGGCGAGGAGGTCTTTACGTTCCCAGAGGTGGTGGGCGGTTTCGGGTCCTTGATACTTATTAGCGAAATAAGCACGCTGAGCCATGTATCCTAGTAAAGAAGATCCATGATATTAGCTTTGTTGTTATCCCGATCTTTGTTCAGAACATCTTGGAAGCCCAACTCACCCATGCCTCCCCAGACTCCGGCGCAAAATGCCTCGACTAGCTTGCCCTTCTTCTCCAGCAGAGAGGGCTCGATCTTGGATAACTCGATGCGACGGACACAGACATCGTGAAGCGTAGGGTTTCGATTGGGATTATATTTTTGAAAGAAAGGAGACTGGAAAATGGGATCGGAGCTGTCCATAGGCTGGAAGACGTCATTGCGCGTCGCGCCGAAGAAAACACCAATAGAAGCAGCGGTGCCAGCGGCGGTGACCTTGAGGGTACGACTGATGAGACCCATTTTAGAGGTAAGAAGTCAAGGCAAGGTGGAATATGTGGAGAGGTGGGAGAGATTGAAGAGGAGAAGAGAAGAAGAAGAAGAAGAGGAGGAGAGAAGAAGAAGTTGCGGAGTCGGCGGATCGGCCGAATTTGCCAGTTGCCGGGGCGGTTATTGCAGAAGAACAATTGAACAATAGTTTGTATATTATATTATACTATAGTATAGATTATATATTATCATAATGAATAATATATAATGATCCTGTAGTATAATATATTTAATCCATCTCTTTTACTATAAGAATACCCAATTCTGGTCGGTTTTAGAATGGAATTGCACTTTTATACTTCGAGTCAGCTGACTTCCTCTCCAACTTCCACTCGATTTCATTCTGGACTTTTTCAAACTTTTCTTTGTCTTCCCCAGAAGGAGATACATATACTGATGCACGGAAGAGTTCATGGCCAATCACTCTACAGTTTTTCCCACTCTCGAGCCTCTACGGATATCCCAGTCTCGGAATACCCGACAATCATCATGATCGACCTGGCAACAAGCAATTTTTTGGTTCGGATTGAATATGTGTGACATACTAGCTTTGGAAGTCCAATTTTTGATGCGATTATCCAAAGGGAATAAAACGAAGGGGAAAAGACAGGGCAACTCGGATTAATGATGCCCATATTATTTCTGTGTACAAACCACTCTGGGGACATTTCCACCCCCCATTGAACCGACCATCTCTACTCGCTCCAGAGAATGTCGGAATTTCCGGCCACCAATTCTTCCTACCCACACCTACTCTTCCCATCGGATCATAACAAGTCCAATGACTGGCCAATCCTGCATGATCTCCCAATGATTTTAGTGCTTTGAGTGTGGGGAAGCACAGTCACTTGGCGATTGTCTGGGGATATTTGAAGACCCATCCTTGCCCCCCTCCCATCGATCGACTCACTGGGTTTACTCCTGGAGTCGATGCATATCAACAAATCGGTTTTCAACTGCTGACAAGTCATGGCGGATATCAAAGAAGAGCCCAATATATACACATTGTCCAGTCATTGCCATCTGGAAACCATGCCTGGTGGGGACGGAGACGATGTCCCTTCTGTAAGGGACTTGAAGCAAATCTCTTCCGTTACAGAAGAAGACCCCAATCACCCTCAGGTATACCCTCTTGAAAAGCCATTTTGTGTCATCCCTCAGCTAGGTAAACTGATCGATCATCTCAGAACTGGCCGTTAACCCCAAAGCTGTGTACATATTTGACTATCTGCTCTTTCACTTTTCTCGCGAATACCAACTCCAGCAACTTCACCGTTGCCACTCAGGCAATCATCAAAGAATTCAACGTCAATCAAACACAAGCTGGCTCACTAGTTTGTTTCAATGTCTTTCTCTTCGGTGTCGGAAACATCTTCTGGGTCCCATTGATGAGAGTCATCGGCAAGCGCCCAGTTTACCTGCTATCAATGCTCATGCTTTCCATGATGAATGTATGGTCGAGCCGAGCTAGCAGCTATAACGAGCTACTGGCATCACGCATTATTTCGGGATTTGCTGCAGCTGCGGCCGATGCCACTGTCCCGGCTGTAGTGGCAGATATGGTTACTGTGAAAGATCGTGGTCACTACATGATGTTTTTCCACCTCGCCATGACTGCCGGTCTGTTCGTGGGGCCCATGATCAACGCTTTCCTTGTTCAAGAGGAGGATTGGCGGTGGATGTGTTACTTTATGGCAATTGCTGTTGGGGCCATTTTCCTTGTTTCCATCTTTACTATTCGGGAGACCTCTTACCCCAAAGACCGTCAAAACGAGAGTAAGCGTTCTCAAGCTCAGTGGATGTCTCTTACCGTCGGGTACAACCGAGACGCCTCATTTGGCCAAACTCTTTTGGATATCCTGGCAAATGCCACATACCCGCCTATTCTCTGGTGCTCATTCACGATCGGAATTTCAGTTGGATGGCGAGTACCCTTGACCTTTGATCTTCGACAATCACCTGCTAACATTCGCCCAGGAATATTGTTGTTCAGCTCACCTGCTCTCGTACTTTTACCAAACCACCTTATAATTGGAAACTTGGCAGCGAAGGCCTTTTCCTATTATCGGGATTCATCGGGGCACTTCTTGCTTTCTATCTCGGAGGCCGATTGATCGATATCATATCAACTCGAAGCACAGCCCGACATGGCGGCATCCGTATGCCCGAGTTTCGCTTGCCTGCTATCATTATTCCTGGTATTATTGGCCCCGCCGGTATCCTAATATTTGGTTTCTGCATTGCCAGCAAGACACATTGGATTGGTCCGGCGTTCGGATTTGCAATGCAAGCGTTTGGTCTAGCCGCCATCTCGAACGTGGCTGTGACTTACTGCCTGGATTCATATAAACCAGTAAGGGCTGATCGAGAAAATGTCTGCGATGGCACTTCAGCTAATCTAAACAGGTAACTGGAGAGGCTCTAGTGATTATTTTCGTCATTCGAAATACTATTGGCATGCTTCTATCTTTATACGCGGCAGATTGGATTGAGAGGCAAGGCCCTGCAGCGGTATTCGGCGAAATGACCGCGATTCAAGTCGTCAGCATACTATTCGCCATTCCGCTCTATATTTGGGGGCGTTCTTTGCGAGACTTGACCTCTCGATATGGGCCCATGAAGCGATATCAACAAACCATGTAGTTTGATTATGTCTCCCAGCTCGAATCAATTCATTAATCCATATATTCCAACAGTCTCTTCCGGGAACAATATCGTTTCTCTCATATCAAATTTCTCGCAAAGTTCAGAGTCACTCTAAACCCTAAGTCACTCAAACTCACTCAAATTTTGCCTATCGTAATGTAGGAACAGTCAATGCAAACAGGTTTTCGGGATCAAACTTGGTCTTGAGTCTCTTCAACGTATCAACCTTGGTTCCATATGTCTTTTCGACCCATTCAGCAGGTGAGCTTGCCTGGGTAACTGAGTTGAAGACTGAAATATAATGTGTTGGTAGAACAGCATTGAGAGCCACTTTGATAAGATTATCTGCTATTCCAGCCGCCCATTTCTCTGCCTCCGACAGAAGAGCAGAGTCTGTAGAAAAGCCTATGATCTCCAGCATGAAGTGTGGCTCCCGAGCTTCAAAGACTGATGGAAGCTCACATTGTAAGGCCTTTCCACGAAGCTGATGAATAGACATCATAGTGCCGGGGTTGTTTGGCATTTCGGCAATACCATTTCCGATGATTTCAGCAACTGTTGGTGAAAGACTAGACACATTGTGGGAATAAGGAGAGCCATATGCTGTTCGTGGTATATGAGCCCCAATACCGGCGAACCAATCTGGGAGATTCGTCGGAATAACGCCGTTCATCGAAACAGGACCAAGTGCAGCAATCTTCTCGCTCCAATTTTGACCATCTTCAAGGTTTTCGCCGCTCCAGACAAATTGAATAGCAAAAGCAGCCCCATGTGGGCCGTTAAAAATAGTTTGTTGGACAGTGAGTTCGGTCGGTATGCCTTCGGTCTCGAGCTGTTGATATGCGGCGTTAAAATCGATGAAAGTTTTCTTGATGTCGGTAGAATCAAATACAATAGGACCAGCGAGAAGCTAACAGAGTCAGAATTCAACTTTGTTCAAATCTTGACATCAACATGGCTGAAGGAAGAAGAATGAAGCATACCGTGGACAGAGGGTATACTTTAACTGTGACTTCAAGAATGACACCAAACAGACCACCGGCACCACGAACGCCCTGTAAAAGGTCTCGATCTGCGATATAAATGTCCCCATCAGGATTGACGACAGTTGCACTGATGATCTGGTCTGCCCCAAGACCCCAGTGCGATGAAAATGGGCCATAGCCACCATATGTAGCCCAGCCAACATATCCGACGGAGGGAATCGATCCTGTTGCAGTTCCTAGGCCATCCTTCCAGAGAGTATTCCCAACCTCATCCTGTAATGTTCCTCCTTGAATCACCGCCGATTTACGGTCAGGTGCAATAGTGACACCGGTTAAGAGGCGAAGATCGATCAGCAAGGCTCCGTCAACCACCGCGCGGCCCTCGAGGTTGTGTCCACCAGCACGTAGTGTGAATGGAAGAGAGTTGGATTTGAGGTATTTAATCAGCGTACAGACATCAGTGTGAGATTGTGGCTGGACAATAGACAACGGATTATCACGGCGCGATCCATTCCAACCCTTGTAGGCGTTGGCATAATTCTCAGATGAGGGGGAGATATACTTGATCGTTGGATGACCCTGGAGAAAAGCCTCCAAGTTGGCAATTTGGTTAGCTCTTTGAGTCATAACGAGGATAATCGACAACTTTTAACGTTTACTGGCGAAGTAGACCTATTTTGTGGGAATGAGAACATGCTCGCAGTGAGATATTTCCATTTAAATATGGACGATGTGTGTGAGATCTTGGCAAGGCTGTGAAAAACCTCTGGGGGCCATTCACAGATTCCAGACTCGGAGTAAGAGCTGATTGAATCAAATTAATGAATGTATGACAGCAAGCATGAAAGGACTATTTGTTGTAGCATGCTTCTGTTTAACATTTTCTGGTTAAGTTGTCGAGAATTTATCATCGTTCTCATTATACATAGTTTTGTAGGCCTGCTTTGCCCTCCACTATGATAATGCCACCTTACAAAGGAGACTTCATATGAGATAATGCCTGAAATATGTGCCATTGATTATTCACGTTTGAAAACGATACCCAGGCTGTCTACGTTGGTGATATCAATATCACCTTCTCTAGGTCGACCTCGGCTTATCATCAATTCCTTAAACCCACCCAGTAATGGTTCATTGAGCAGTACTGTGGAGAAAGTCAACAAAGAAGAGATGAAATCTCTTGAAGTTGGCATTCGATCTGCCCTAGAAGCATCGTAGCATGTATGGCGTACTCAAGTTGTAGCTTTTGAAACATCAATCTCTTTCCGAATTTGTTACGATTCATATGCACACGCCCTTGCATCGCTGAAAAGCTTTGCAAATGGTTCGTCTTCTATCAAAATTCTAGTTAATCTATTTTCAAGGGCTTGAGAATGATCGATAGCTTGAGGGGTGTTGGAACGCGTTGAGGCTGAGCCATTTGAATTGGGAGATAGTGGAATTGTTGATATTGGAGGAAATGGCGAAGGTGAAGAGAATACTGGATGATTGGGATTGAACATGACAAGATTGTCACATCCCTATTTTGTAGGTGCCGTACCTACAATATTCGGATTCAACGGTCAAATACCACACGATCTAACTCCTTATGGAATTGAAGATTATGCCAGTGTTTCCTGACAGATTGAAGCCAATGCGGCTCGAAAATCGTCCTTTGGAAATATAGCAGAGCCCGTTGCTGTTGCAACTCGAATTTCTTCGTTTTGATGATGTTGATATCCATCGAATACTCCCATATCAAGAGGTTGAAGTAATTTACTGCAATGCGGAGACAAAGGAAATGCCATAGCTCTTTGAATGTATAGAACTTTGACTGGTTTCAAATTTCATATATGATCCGAATCCATCCCAGAGAAGTAGGCGATGAGAACATCTGGTGCGGGTATGTGTAGATTTTGAAAATGTTGATTGTATTGAAATGAACTAAGTTGGCCATCAGTTAAAATGACGATTTCCAGGCTGTTTACATCATTGCTTTCAGTTCATACAAGAATATGGTTGAATGATGATAATCAAATAGTTCCAGTCTACGTTATACAAGAGTAAAGATACACTAACCATAATGGCTGGCAAAACCCAAAGCCAAACGAGTGACATGTGATACAACGCCTCCACAGTAGAACGTGCCCGCCCAGTACATTTGCATATAATATTCAACCATCAAGGTTGAACTCCTCATACAACGGCCTCGGGCCATTTAGGCAAGAGGGAAGCCGAGGAAAGATAGGCCAGTGGGAGTAGGGACAGAGTTGCCAGAGGAGGGGGTAGCAGAAGGCGCGCCAGAGGGCGTAGCGGGAGTAAAGCTGGAAGCGAACCCAGAAGGTGTAGCAGAAGGAGTAGCACTGCCACTGGGGGTGAGTGGGATGCTAGTAGAGGCAGGCAGGTCACGCTTCTGGGCCCCGGCAGAGGCGAGGGCAGCAGCCGCAGATTGAGCATCACCGACGAGGGATGGCAGGTCAGTGGGAAGGGAGAGAGAACCATCACGCTTCTGAGCACCAGCAGAGGCCAAGGCAGAGCCAAGGGACTGGGCATCCTTCAGAAGCGAAGGAATATCAGTGGGGATTGAAGCTGAGCCATCACGCTTCTGAGCGGCACCTGATGCCAGAGCGGATCCAATGGACTGAGCATCAGAGACCAGAGAGGGAAGATCGGTCGGAACAGACAGAGATCCTCCACGTTTCTGAGCACCGGCAGAGGCCAATGCACCGGCAGCGGACTGCGCGTCAGACAAGAGGGAAGGAATATCGGTGGGCAGAGACAGATCTTCACCGCGCTTAGCGACTACGGAGGCCGGCTCCGAGCTGTAAGGAGTGGATGTTGGGGGAAGACTGGCCGAAGAAGCGAAGGGATTTGGAAGAGCAGGATCACTCGAAACCGCAGCAGGAGTACTGCTGGGGGTACCACTGGGGGTGCGTGAGGGAGTGAAAGTACCCGACCCAACAGTAGAGCTAGAGGTACCGTTGGAGTAGAACGGGGCAGCCATAGCGGACCCCGAAAGGGCGAGGGCAATGCTAGCGACGGAGGTCTTCATGGTAAATCAAAAGTAGAAAAATGATAGTCGGATTTATCAGAAAAGGATCGTTGTATCTTTGTAAAGCGAAGGAAGAACTAGCAATAGAGAGATCGATGTTGAGCTGATGATGATGATGAATTAGAAGGGAATCCAAGAGTGTTTTATATGTCTTCTTCCTACTCTATCACCTTTAAATGATCTGCAAGTCTATAGTCCAAAATTTGAGGTGAAAGTTAACAATTTCGCAGGAACCTCTTCTTGGAGATGGCCCATGGACACTGCTGGGATGGATCGTTGCTTATCGTGCCGAGTAGTGGGAATCCTCTCTCAAAGGTCCGTTCTTTGGATATGAGTGGCCTATGGCAAGAGATCATCGGATATCGACATTGGTCATTTGCCATAATCAGGGAGGCCAATATCCACTGGAACAAATGTCAATGGATGCATAGATGTAGATCATCTCCCTGGAGAAGATGAGTGCCTTCTGGGATTAACCAGTGGTACCAGGGGGATTTGGCTGGAGAGGGTAGAAGGTCTGCTCAAAATGTTGTCTATCAATCCCCACAAAAGCATTTAAAGTTTGTAGTATCAGAATCGGTCTCCACAGAATGGTTGAAAGACAAGGAAATGCAGCATCACGAGGTGGCGATTCAGAAGTCCAAAGTGGAGAGTCGTTCACCACGAGGGTTGATAAAGTATTCCCAGGGGCTTGATAAGGACAACGACGCATTTGGAATGAGCACCGTTGAATGCCGAGCCATCTTTGGTGCAAATATGGAAGTGGAGGGAGAGAGATATGGTCCATCAGGGACAATCTGGCCTTCATTACTACTAGTTGGAGCCGATGGGATTATCTCCGTGGGTCACCGTTGGTAAGCATTTCAGGCGCCGGATTTGTAGATTCATCCGACCCATTGATCGATGGTCCGCGTATCAGCGTTTGGATGCGCATGAAGTCTCCGCCATCGAGCCATGGTCTACCCGGGTGATCTCCACATCGGCTAAACCGAAATCCTTCTCGAAACAGCATGGAAACAGGGCCAAGTCGGCAATTGAGGTCCCAAAAAACAGACACATCAATCGGGACTTCCTATGGTGCACATGGTCACGACATGTTTCAAATATCCGCATGGTGTGATCGGCGGGTTCGTTCTGGAACGGCCATCACTTATCGTGCGAGGCTGCCAGAATCCAAATTGGAGTCCCAGTGTGATGCAGCCCCCATCGGCTCTGATGGTAATCCATCGGTACCCTTGTCGATTGCTAGACCATCGAAGTCATGCGATTTTGAGCGAAGTCCACCGGGACGCTTTCCACGATGTTGAATTCTGGCTCGGAGGACAGACTCGGGCCGAGAGGGTCGGCATTTTCTGGGAACTGGCGCTCAAATTGCAATCAGACCACGGTTGGGTTCGAAAAAGACGCGCACTCCCGGCAAAGCATCAGACAAGTACATACCGGTAGATTATGCACAAATGCACCGTTGGCCTTGTACAGGAATGTGGATATCGCAAATCCAGAGAGATCGCCGTCTCCACCGCAGGAAATATTCGAGGATGGACGGTCTGGACTGCTCGACACCCGATCTCGATTACCCCGACTGTGTTCTGAGGTACAAACATAGTGGCAAGAGCAGCATCTCAAGATGTTATGATTGGAGCCAAGTTCCTATGGTTTTCCATGAGTACGTGCACCCGATACGGTGTTCTAATATTGACATGGCTATACTTAACAGGTCTGACATTTACTTTAGATGTGCTGAATATTGACTGGTAGAAACAAACTGCGTGCGAATGCGTCCGATCGTCCGTGGGAAATGGTCATAGAAGGGGACAATGGCTAATTCTAGATCCCGAAGGTGGAAGCCAGCGTGAAGAAAGACCAGTCAATGCCGGCACTCGAAAATTGATCCATTTTCGCGAGAAGATATTATTTCATTAGTCCTTAAGGATATTATCATGTTTTGATCCAGCTCTATACTGGCGAGACTATTTATTCACAAATGCGGACAACTGCTTCGTATCCAATCGTGAAGACCCAACGAATGTCGAGGTCGATCAGTAGCCACGAGTGACCTTCTCCCACTGGGGCTCAAGGTTGTCACCAATGGCACGACGGGCCTCCTTTTCGAGCTCGCGGTGGCTAAGGTTCTCTCGCTTGGAAACCTTGGATGCCGCATCCTCGCGTGATAGCTGTACATGGAGATAGACAGCGGCCTTCTTTCCAGAGAACATGGCGTGGGGGACGTTGGTGCTGCCGTCGCTGTTGGCATCGCCGATAGCATACACACCGGTCTGGCTAGTACGCATGCCGCTAGTGTCAACCACAATCTTTTCATTGGTGACGTTCAGGCCGAGCTTGTAGGCCAAATCGGTGCGCTGGACAGTAGGGTAGTTGGTGATGAAAGCACCGCGTTCGACTGGTTCTCCCTCGGAGAAGTGGACCAGGAATTTGTCATATTGGACACCAGCAGTCTTGTTCTGGTGGGTGGCACCATCCTGGATACGCTCGATGGAAGTAATGGTGCGGTTGTCGATCTTGACATTCCACGCCTTGAGCTGCTCTTTCCAATCATCGTGCGAAGCTGTAGCCTGGGCTTCACCCTCGGGGTTCTGAGTGCCGTTCACAAAAGCAGTAATGTCAGAGTACAGAGTGTTGGTCTCCAGGACACTGCCGTATACATCTGACAGGTTCCCCAGGACACCAAGGGGCTGGTCACGGTGCTGAGACATTATTAGTCTATGGTTCAATTAAAGCAAGGTGTTATACGGTATGATACTCACCTCCCATCCGTCGCACCATGGGCACCACCAGATACCCTTTCCGAATCCCTCTTCAAGACCCGGGGTATCAGGCAGAACATCCCGCAAGCCAGTTCCGAGCACGATCTTGCGAGCGGTGTAATTCTTGCCGGCATCATCGGTAACAGTGAACACGGAGACGTCGTCAGTGCCAGTAGGAGTGATGGATTTCACAGTGCCGTTCTTGAAGTGTGCCGACGGGTACTTCGAAATTTGTTCCCTTGCCAAGCCTCGGAACTCATCTGGGGGAGTGCCTGATCTGGTCAACCGGCTGATTCTGCTATCGAACGATTCGGAGTAGTGGAATAGGGGGCCTACCATCGTTGCCAATGACATCGTGCATGTTCCTTGTGGGAGCGTTACGGTAGCGTTGGTCGTCAAACAACAATGCCGTACGACGCACGCGCGAGACACCACTCAGAGCACTAAGACCAGCTGGACCACCGCCCACGACGATGACATCGTAGTCGGTCTTGGGGACAGCGTCGGCCGAAACCGCCAGGAGGGAGAGGGAGAGAGAAAGGAGGGAAGTGACTCTCATTGCGACGATGACAGTTTGGATTGCAGTGAATCCAGGGGTCAATTGGGAGCTCTTCAGAGGGACGCAACACGGAAGACCGAGAGATAGACAGGACACGAGGTCTTTTATAGGGGAAGTTTGCTCGTCATCTTATGGGATTGTTGCCGGGCCACTCCCCCCAAAAGAACCCACCAAAAACTGCACATCCTTTCGGGCGATCAAGATCTCGACTGTGGAGACGCCGGAGGGAATCGACCGAATGTACGGAGACATACTATGTATGGAGTACTGCACATTCGTACAGGTATCGTGCTCGTCGGAGCTGAAAATGGAGGTGCAATGATCGTCGAGATCGGCAACCCTTGCAGCCCGCCGAGGACGCACAGTGGGGCGACGGGGAATTGTCGAGCAGAACAGTCTTCCGTCAATTGTGCTGCGTTTCATAAGAGGCGGAGGTAGCTTGAGTTGATTCTGCTTCTGGTTTAGTAGAAATGAATCATTTGGAGAGTTGAAGAGCTAAAGTTACTAAGAGGGGAAAAAAAGGAAGGAAGGAGAAGAAGCAAAAAAAAAGTGGAAGGTGCAGGGTTGTTTACTTTCTGTCAAAAAGGGAAGCCACGAACTGCGATCGGCGGACTTGGCAAAATTGGGAAAGTGCGACTGTTGACATTTTCGTGCCTTCCCAAATTTACCTTCTATTTGTGCCGCGTGACATCGGAAGTCATTTACAGTAACTACAGCAAATAGTAACTAAATCGTAAATAGTGAACAGTTATGTGTTCAAGTCGAGAGGAATGTCCTGTTCATCACTGCTACCTTGTGTAACCACCATTCTCCTCTACACAGTATATACTCTCAGCTGCATCGATAGTTCAATGGCGCCACATCCCGCAGTGGAGTGCCCGTCAAAGCCCGCCCCAATCATGACTAGCACGGTCTTCTGCAGAATGAGATCATGAGATCTGGAGTGGAGAAGATGGATTCAAGGAAAAAATCAACAACAAAGGAAAAGCGCGCATGTACGGAGTACACAGTAGGGAGTATCGTATGTATGTTTCGTTCATGAAGCCTATACATACAATATCAAGAGTTGTCCAAAAAGGCTGCGGGACTATCGACCCATCCACCCGCCGTCTACCGTCAAGATTTCTCCACTGACGTATGCACTTGCTCGACTCGCCAAATACACGACTGATCCTTTGAAATCATCCGGTTTTCCCCATCGGCCTGCGGGGATCCGGGCCAAAATACTTGCTGCTCGCTCCGGATTCTGGATGAGTGCTGTGTTCATGTCCGTCGCAACATATCCCGGTGCAATGGCATTCACATTGATCCCTTGGGATGCCCATTCATTGGAGAGTGCTTTAGTCAGTTGTGCAATACCGCCCTTTGCAGCGGCATAGGCGGGCACAGTGAGTCCACCCTGGAAGGAGACGAGGGAGGCAATGTTGATAATGCTGCCGCGGCAGCCAGATTGGTCGGGTGATCGAGTCAGCATATACGCTCCAACATCACGACAGAGGGTGAAAACGGTGGTAAGATTGACTTGAAGGACCTAGATACAACCGATTCTGTGATGAGCTACAATTCCGCTATGTCTGAACTTAAGCCTTTGATGTGTATACTGACTTCGTCCCAGTCTTCCAACGGGAATTGGTGACTAGGGTGTCGTCGTTGAATTCCAGCACAGTTGAGCAAAATATCGATGTCATGTCCATCTTTAGTCACTGTCGATACAAGTGATGAGACTGATTTTTGTGAAGCGAGATCTGCAGTATAAATGAATGCTTTTCGTCCTGTCTGTTCGATTTGCTTCTTGGTTTCTTGGTTGGTAGTGTCTCGCTTTTCTTTTATCAGCTTGTGACTGTTTCGCTTCAGCTAGGGGACTCGCGAACTTGTATCAGCACAATATCTGCGCCCGCCTCGGCCAGTGCGATGGCCATCGCCTGACCGATTCCACGTGTACCACCCGTCACCAATGCTGTTCGGCCAGAGAGCGAGAAGAGGTCCATGATGAATTATATCTGCAGACACACAACTAGGAGTACATCTGACAAACGAAGAAACTCGGAGAGGTGGGTTATATACCTGGCATCAAACCCCAAATCGAACTTCTTGAAGTCCCCCCACGCCAACCCCGCATATCCAGCGAGACAATAGAGTGGGGGATTGGCCGAGTGGTGCTAGGATATTCGCATCCGTGAGATTCTCGACCTTATCCCAGGGTTAGCTAGTAGTGTGATCAAAAATTCATTGATACCAGCGTGTATCATGTCTGCTACGCCCAGACAAATAGTCCACTCCAGGGCTTCCAACTGAGTCTACGGGCTTGCTACTTTTCATCCAGGTCTCTATGACTTTCATGCAAGAGGTTGCTAGCAGAGTTCAGTCCTATTAATATGTAGCAGTTTGGGCTTAAAGGATTGCTAGGAGGTAGATGAAAAAAATGATTTCTGGGTATACTAATGATGATAGCATTAGGGAGGTAATATTGCTGAAACTGCTACCATCAGTAGGATCAACAGGATTGGATAGTTAGCATGATCACCACTCGCGAATGCATCCGTCAGGCCCATGGAACTCCTTTGGCTGCCATGGCTCTGTCTCTTTGCTTATACGCCGTACTAAATCCTCATCAATCTCAATTCCTAAACCCGGCTTTGTAAGTGCCGGAACGTAGCCCTCCTGGATATCAAAGACAGTTTTATCGATGAGATAACTGTTCAAATCAATGTCGCCTGCTTCAACATTGTAGTGCATCCCCAGTGACATTTCTTGAATCACAAAATTCGGAGTTGAGATGGCGACCTGCATCGATGCTGCTAGAGCAATGGGTCCGAGGGGACAGTGTGGTGCAATCGCAACATCGTAGGTCTCAGCCAAGGTAGCAATTCGCTTTGTCTCAGAAATGCCCCCAGCATGAGCAATATCGGGCTGTAAAACATCAACTGACGCATCTTCGAGGAATCGTTTGACATCCCAGCGGGTATAGAGACGCTCTCCGAAGGCAATTGGAATAGTGGTGTGGTTGGAAAGTTGCTTGATCGCCTCGGGATGTTCGCAGAGCAGAGGTTCCTCGATGAAGAGGGGCTGGTAGGGCTCTAATGCCTTGGCAAGCTGCTTGGCCATAGGCCGATGTAGGCGGCCATGGAAATCTAGGCCAGCATCAAGACCAAGGGCCTTGACTTGCTTCAAGCGTTCGACGCACGATTGGAGCGCGGAAGGAGAATCAAGCCAGTTGATATCTTCTGTTGCATTCATCTTGATGCATTTGAGCCCCTGGGCAATGCGCGCCTTGCTAGATAGAATATATGTTAGTTATGTCCTTTGTACCCACAACCTTGTTGGAATACACCCAAGATCAATATGAAATATGGTGACTCACGCAGCAGCCTCGACGTCGCTAGGTCGATCGCCTCCAATCCATGCATAGACCTGCACCTTTGAGCGCACCTTTCCTCCAAGCAGCTGATAAATAGGAACCCCCAGTCGACGACCTTTGAGATCCCACAAGGCGATATCAATGCCGGCCATTGCCGACATGAAAACTGGGCCGCCGCGATAAAATCCTAGTCGCCAAATTAATTGCCAGATGTGTTCAATGTCACTATTACCAGTCAGTGAAGGGGACAGACAATGCGAAGAACTAGAACAATGCTTATGCACATACTCAGCATCTAACCCGACAAGGCGAACAATGATTTCGTCTAATGCTCCCTCGACAGCCAAAGAATGACCCTCTAGAGTTCCTTCACCCCAGCCAAACTTCCCTTCGTCATCAGTCACCTTGACAAAAAGCCAGCGAGGCTTCACCCGAAAGTATTCAATAGATTTTATCTTAGCCATGATGCAGTGATATCGCTTGAATTGTTAAAGAAATGCGGTCGTGGGGGAAGTATAGCATATATGAAATCAGTGCCCCTCGGAAGTTTCTCGCATTTCCCCTCCATTTCATCCCACGATATCCCACGGTATCCCACGCGGGGGTCATCATAGTGGAGAGGTGAGTTGATTGAAAGGCGCACGAGTCTCAATGGGAGAATATGCCGGACGGAAATGCGGAGAAGCCCCGGAGTTGCACCGACAGCCGGGGGATCGGCGATGATTGGTGGAATATCTTTTTTTTCTAAGAGTTGGGGTACATGAGAACGGGTTGAAATTGAAAATGATCGATTGTTATGAATTTTGAGTCTCGAAAAGCGCATCGAGTTGCTTGGTAGCCACTATAAGGGACAGCTGGATATAGCGTACAACCTCCAGTACTAGAATGCACCTTTGAGAAAGAATTATGGAGACGTCATTAAGTGGAAATGCAAGGAATACCTGCAGAAATGGTAAATTATGGTAATCAAACTCTTATTTACCCTACAATATCAGTAAGATGTTTCTCGTACTGATTGACGCTCGATTGTGATTTGGCTATGGTACCCAGTATATGTATACTAGTGCTATGCAGTATCCCTTCGAGTTGGAGCTTGAGTCTGATCACTTGCAAGTGCCTCCATCAATTTGGTTCCATTTTCTCAAGAAATGCTCGAGTACTACAAGTCCGGTGTAATAGTAATATCGAACTTTTGGGAACTCTTGGTTTGTTTGACATGAAATAGTAGTTGATATATTTATTCACATTTAGAGCAACAGTGACACAAGTAGTATATAATCTGAGATTCAGCAGTGCTGAATTTCCCATTAGTAGAAAATCAATATATATAACGGAAATTTACATTCTCCTTGTCGGTCAAGTCGCTGAATGCAGTACGATCCAATTCCAATTGACGCAGGTCATCCGCATCGCCGCCGGGGACAATTTGCTGAATTCGATCGCGTCGACGATTTTCCCACGCCAAGCACATTCCTAGGAAGAGAATCAAAGCAATCTCCACAAAGTTGGCAACAATCATGGACCATATTCCCAACGAGTAGCCTGGAGCTTGCTCTGCTTTGTAAAAGAAGGGACCGGCGATGTTACCAGCACAGACGCCGAGGAAGATCATCGCGTTGGTGATCACCTTCTTGGTATGACCAGCAATATTTCCTGTCAAAATAGAGAGAATAATCACGAAAGATGCATTGTAAGATCCCGTCAAGTAGTAACAGATCAATCGACCGACCTGGTTGGATTCTGGTACATAGCAGAGTCCGAAGGAGCCCGCCAGATTCGGTAGCAGAAATGCTACCGCCACAACACAGCGATTATTACGAGGCAGACGATCATTGATAAAGACGGCAGCTAGAATCATAATGGCAATGAAGGCACCATACGGAATCTGCATCAGTGTTGTCACCACTAGAATTGGAATACCCAAGGTTAGCCTTTAGAAAACGTATGAAGAGGCATAAAATACATACAAGTGCTGAATCCAAACCCTTTGATAATCAAAGTTCCAAAGTTGGATATTCCACCATTAGGAATGTTACCAGAAAATCCCAAAAGGAAGAATGTCCAAACTTTCCAATCTAGAAAGGCCTCAAAAACCTGTCGAGGTTTGAAATTTCGATTCTCAATGCCAGTCTGATTATCCCGCAGTCTTTCAACAGCTAATCGTTTTTCACGATCGGACAATTGGGGAGCAGTCACTGGAGAATCAGGAAGGAAAATGATCATTATGATACCCCAGACACTGCACAGGGCACCGATTATGAGGAATTCGTATTTCCAGGATGTGAGAGCGCCTTTGATTTGCCCGATGCCATATCCCAGAAGGCCACCCACTGCTATACCGAAACCATTGGCAGTATACCAAAGGCCAATACGAATGGGCTGTTGACGGCGGGTATACCACATACTCGTGATCAGCATGAAAGCCGGATCACTGCAAGTATATGTGAGTAAAGACATCAAGACATTATTTCAAAGAAATCTTACCTGCATGCCTCGGCAGCACCAGAGATAACCCGCAAAACAGCGAGCTGCGTGAAGTTCTTTGCAGCGGCTGTTTAGATTTTAAGGACGTCAACTGAAATTTGCACCTTTTTCTAGTCTGAATCTCTTAACATACCTTGTAGCATTAAAAAGAAGCCCCAAAGAAAAATGTTGACACCAAGGTATTTACCGATAGGAAATCGCTGCATCAAAAGGTTTGTTGGAAGCGACCAAACCAGGAAACCAAAATAGAAAATACTCGATAGCCAGGAGTACTCGGTACCAGAGAGATTGAGATCTTCTTCGATTCCGAATATAGCAGCATAGGAAAGGGTTGTCTTGTCAATCTGAACAATTGCACCATCATATTAGTTTTGCAATCGATTGTATGAGTATGGGGGCTTGAAGGATATTGCAATACATAGTAGAAAGCATAACACACTGCCAAAAAGGGCAGAATCATCAGATCAATCTTGCGAACCAGTTTCCTTTCTTCACCCGGCTCGAAGGACTCGTGCATATCCTCAAGATTATCAAATAATGCCAACGCAGCATCGCCATTGTGAATCTTCCCTGTATCTGTGCCTTCGACGTGCATTGCGTCAGGCTTCGGAAGACTTCTCGCATCAGTCATTTTTGTAATCTCTTGAGATGCCGGTAGGATGCCTCAAACGGTGTAAGAGCGGGTCGTGATGGATTGGTAAATTTGGATGGGAAGATGCATGGATATAATTTTGCCTTGCCTCCCTATCCTCGCATGGGGTACCATCCAATCTGGTCCACACCCCGGATTCCCCACCCTCTCCAGACTCAGAGTGGAACGATCGTCGCATCTGTAAACCGGAGCAGGGTGGAGGTCAAATTGGCGCATGCAGCATGATTCTGGTAAAAGTCGTGACCCCCACGCCTCCACCTCATGCGGGGATAAAGGATCGTCTGGCGCAGAATGCACTTCCACACGAGATTATTTGACTCTGCAAAAATCCGCAGATAGACTTAGTCAGACTCAGGTCAGTATGAGTTCATCATGCTAGTGACACGCGCGGAGATTCAAAGACATAACAGCCGGCAATCTTGCTGGGTCGCTATCCATGGGGCTGTCTATGATGTGACAGGTGATGTTCAATGCATTTAACTAGATCCACAGTCAGCTGATACAGACCAGAATTTCTGGACGAACATCCCGGGGGTGCAAAAGTGATTCTTCGATGCGCAGGTCGAGATGCCACGCGTGATTTCGACTCGGTACACTCGCTGGAGCTGCTGGCTGAGACACTGCCCGAAACCACCCTACGCGGGCATATTGAGAGTGCCGACCTAGTCCAGAAAGAAATTGGCCACGGCTCATCATCGGCTCAAACAAGTCCAAGAGATCTATCGCTTCCGCCACCACTTCACTCTCTGATCAATCTCCATGATTTTGAGCGAGTTGCAGAAAGATATCTATCTCCCAATGCCTGGGCTTATTATACCTCAGCCGCAGATGACGAAATCAGCAAGCGAAACAATTCTAAAGCATATCAAAAGGTCGCCCTTCGGCCTCGTATATTGAAGAAAGTCCCCAGTGTCGACACTGTCACGTCGATCCTGGGCCACCCAGTCGCTCTTCCGGTCTATATGTCACCGGTTGGTATTGCAAAGTACGCCCATCCGGATGGTGAGTATGCTCTTGCACGGGCAGCTGGAAAAGAGGGATTAGCACAGGTCCTTGCGAATGGTTCCAGCATGCCTGTTGAAAAAGTCAGACAGAGCCGGCTCACGGAAGATCAACCACTTTTCTTCCAGCTATATGTCAATCGAGACATTTCCAAGTCAGTTGAGAGCGTCACACGTGCTGTCAAAGCTGGAGCTCGCGGGATTTGGATCACCGTGGACTCACCTGTTGTAGGCAAACGCGAGATGGACGAAAGATTAAATCTTGATATATCGGCCACTGATAGTGATGCTCAGGGCGTGGGCGTTGCTAAGGTCATGGCTAGCTCTATATCTCCTTTTATTGACTGGGGTATTTTGACCTGGATACGGGAATTGGCCGATTTGCCGATTGTTATCAAGGGAATTCAGTGTGTTGAGGATGCTGCTCTTGCCTATGAGTACGGGGTACAAGGAATCGTTTTGTCTAACCATGGGGGTCGTTCACAAGATACGTGCGTACATTCTATAAGTATCATAGTTGATATTTGCAACAAAGCACTAACGGCTTCACCTCACAGGGCGCAATCGCCTCTTCTTACACTATTAGAGATCCGAAAATTTGCACCACACATCCTAGATGGCAGAATGCAGATCTTCATCGACGGTGGCATCCGCCGAGGCACCGACGTCCTCAAAGCGATTGCCCTCGGAGCCACGGCTGTCGGACTAGGTCGACCGTTTCTTTACAGTCTATCAGCAGGATACGGAGAGAATGGAGTACGCCGAATGGTGCAGATATTACGACAAGAGATAGAAGCGAATATGACTTTTCTCGGGGCAACGTGTCTCAAGGATCTCAGGCCTGAGATGATCAATACAAGTCGACTGGAGCGTGAGATGGTGGGTAGTGTGAAACTGTAATAGCCATAGTTAGTTAGCTATTATTATAGACTCGATCTATTACAACATCCACTTTGCATGCACAAATATCCTCTCTTCTATGAACTTTTCATACTATCTGAAGCCTCGGGGCCTTGCATACCGAACACTATCGTCTTAGTCTATCAATCTATGCAACATCAAGTACATCCTCGCCATCACTAACCCCAGTGAACTGCCAAATCTACCGGTACAAAACCCCCACGCGGATCGGCCCCGAACCCCGCCAGGCTTTGCGGGGGTTGATATACTAGCGCAGTGTAGGTGGGATGATTTGGACGATTGGAAGGGGACCAATAAAAGCTGATTCTTCATCAATTCGTTCTTTTTTGCCATCTTCATCTGCATCATGTCTGAAAATATCGATGTCCTTCTTTATGGCCTGGGGGCGTAAGTCTTCCTCTCTCTCTCTCATCCAGATATTGATTCTAACGCCTTACAGAATCGGCTCCTTCTATGCATTTATTCTTAGTCGATCCGACCGCGTGCGACTAACGGTTGTCGCACGCTCCAACTACGATGCTGTCAAGGCGAATGTGCACTCTCCTCGTCACTGATCGAAACTTTACCTAAGGCTGACTCAAGAAAAAGGGAATCACGATAAACAGCGAGAATCACGGGAATCACACATTCCATCCACATAAAGGTGAGCAAGCGTCTTCCAAGGGATATTTCTGCCAAAAGTACGCTGTGTTGACGGAGACAGTGGTGAAATCCCCGGCTGAAGCAGGCCCAGTCGATTATGTTGTATGCGCACATAAGGCAATTGACCAAGAAGATGTTGCTATCAAACTGGGACCAGCGGTGGACCAGAACCGCACAACAATTGTCATTATCCAGAACGGTGTTGGAAATGAGGAGGCATTCCGCAATCAGTTTCCCATGAGCTCAATTTTGACCTGTGTTGTAAGCAGTCTTTCTACATCCTATGTCTGCCATCATACTAAATTAACATTGCTTTGCCTCCAGACATGGGTTGGTGCCATTCAGCATAGCCCCGGAATTGTCAAGCACACCAAGTCCGAAGATATGCAAATCGGTCTTTTCCCCAATTCGCAACTCGATTCCTCGACCGAAAAACAGCGCCTAGATTCTTTCGCCAACCTTCTTCGAAATGGCGAGACCAGATTCACTATTCTCGAAGACATGCAACCCCAGCGGTGGGAGAAGGTGGTATGGAATGTAGCTTGGAACTCAATCACAACATTGACCCTAGTTGATACGCAAACCTGGCTGCATTCCTCGCCTGACGCCGAGCCCTACACTCGAAGACTGATGGACGAAGTCATCCAAGTCGCTCGAGGCTGTGGTGTGCATCTACAAGATGGATTGGTTGATCAGTTGATGGATCGCATCAATGCCATGCCTGGTATTGGGAGTAGCATGCAGACGGATTGCAAGAATGGTCGACCAATGGAAATTGATGTTATCCTCGGGTTTCCAGTACGGAAATCCCGAGAGCTGGCAATCCCAGCGCCATATTTAGAGAGTCTGTACGTGCTCTTACGCGCAGTGGATGGCCGAATCCGAGCTGCACTATAGTTTCACAGGTGATATACTACATACTAGCTGGCGTGGGGGCACATCGGAAGCCTAATGCTGATTCTTGATATACTCCGCATTGCATCCTGTGTCGTTCCCATGCGCAAACATAATGAACTTCCACCAATAATCATGTCTCTTCACTTGATCAGCATCCAATATTTCGGTTGATGGCGAAGGACGAGACCCCCACGTCTGACTTCTACAAAATCCCACCCTCGACAGTAAAATACGGGTTGTTACATGCTCGGTAGATTGCCGAGATGTATCCCTGAGTGTCATGCTTCATTTGTATCGTGATGGCCCGCTTTCCCCGCGCAGGATTTTTACCCCGTGGGAGATGATGTAGTCTGAGCTCAGTAGATTTGCAGAATAACTTCGTCCGCTAGATAAACACCTGTTATTTGGCAATTTCCCCGCCACGAAAGCTTTGGAGTCGAAGTGGCTGTAGTATATAGAGGTATATAAATCATATTCTGATCACATCGACTCACCCAACATCTCATGATGACACCATACTAGAATGATTTCTTAAAAAAGCTGATACAAGCATACTCATGAGCTCAGAATTGAATGGAACTCTAGTATAAAACATTCTAGTGATTCACAATGGCCTATCTAGGGCTTACTGGCCGTGGACTTATAGCTGCAATTTCCTCTTCCACGGGCATGGGCTTCGTCATTTTCGGCAAGTTTCAATAATTGCAAAATGTCATTATCGACATCAAAATACTAACAATCTATAGGCTACGACGACGGAGTTATCGGTGGACTGCTTACTGCTGACGCCTTCAAAGAAACTTTTCATCTCAGTTCCTCTATGGAAGGCACTGTCACGGCGCTTTTCGTGATAGGGTGTTTATTGGGATGTTTAGCAACCAGTCTCAGCGACGGGCGTTGGGGTCGTCTCACTGTTGCAAAAATTGGATCAGGAATTTTAAGTGTTGGAGCGATCTTGCAAGCGTCGAGTTATGCCACGCCGCAGTTGATTGTCGGAAGGATCGTGGCTGGGGTTGGTCTTGGACTTATATCAAGCAACTTGGCTGTTTGGCAGTCAGAACTGGCAACAAAAAAGACAAGAGGGATGTTAATGGCAGTTTCACTGACATTTCTTATCCTGGGACAAGTTTTGGCCTACTGGATTGACTATGGATTGTCGGAATATGAAAGCAGCGTGTCGTGGCGATTTCCTATGGCCTTTCAAGCTCTGTTGGGTATTATACTCAACGTTATGCTGCTATTTATGCCAGAATGTTTGAGTGTTTCAGTCTATTTTGCTACTCAATTGTGTTGCCAACAAGGCTGATTCGTGTCGATAGCTCCTCGCTGGCTGTTCCAGAATGACCGACATCAAGAGGGGACAGAAGTGCTCCGGCTTTTGTCCTCTTCTCGTGGAGTAGTCGATGAAACCGACCTTACCATCACTATCGCAGAGATCCAAGACGCCCTGGCCCTTGAAAGTGAGCAGAAAGGCTGGATAGATCTGATGAAGGATGACCACGTTCGTTCTCGTCGTCGCGTTTTTCTCGCATGCCTCTTGAATGCCTGCCAGGCATGGAGCGGAAGTACACCAATTAGCTACTATACCACTATCATGTATGTCATTCTCTTCACAGACGGAATCGAGAAATGCGTCAACTTCAAACATACTGATTTTATCAAGATTTGAAAACTCAGTTGGTTTTGACCGGCATTTTGCCCTTCTTATGTCCGGCTTTCTTCAGATTTGGTTTCTTGTCGCCTCATTTGGAACATGGTACAGCATTGAAAAACTTGGACGACGTCGATCATTCATCACTTCTGCTATTGGCATGGCCGCAGTGATGGCTATAATGGCTGCTATGCTCGCAGTAAACACAAATATATCCGGAATTATTGCTGCTATTATGCTATTTGCCTACCAAGCTTTCTATACTTGGGGGTTCATGGGTGGGATTTGGGTATGCTCATCCTTTCACCATCAAAAAGAACGACGCATGGAGTGCAGTGGCTGTTTACTGACAAGTAATGGGCAATTTGTAGTGTTATGGTCCTGAGATTCTCCCTCTGGCGCACCGTTCAAAGGGCATTGGTCTAGCCACAGCTTTCCTCTGGTTGTCTACTTTCGTCGTTATCGAAATTGTCCCCGTGGCCATTAACAACATTGGATGGCGGACCTATATAGTTTTCGCGGCTTTCAATCTCGCGTTCATTCCTATGATATACTTCTTTTATCCCGAAACTGCCGGCTTTAGCTTGGAGGCAGTAGATCTAGCATTTATGGATCGCAGCACGTCGCCTGTAAAGAAATCTGCTGAATTATGGGAATTAATCCGACAGGGCTACGATGTCACTTTGACTGGCGAAGTTGATCAGAAGAATACTATTAGGACACAGTCCGAGCATGTCGAAATGGCTTGAAGTACAGGTTTTAGCATGTACTGGTAAGAAATTTGAATTATAAGAGGCATCAGAGAAATCATTGCATGTTCACCAAAGTATGCCTGTGAAACACCTCTCACCATTCCAATCGACCATGCAATAGGACAAAGTGAAGGCCAGCTTCTCCTATCCCAAATATCATGTCCATGTTCTATGATATCAAACGCCATGCGCTATCTAAACAGAATGAACGCCAAATTACCATGTTAAAGTATACAAGTTGTGGTATCCCAAACGTCATCAATGTCAAGAGCCCCCAAGAAAGCAAAGAAAAAGAATAAACAATAAGGTCGTTTTCGCATTGCACTCGTTCATACTCGGATTATGGGTGAGTGTATGAGTGTGCATTAATTTTGCCTCCGTGTGAAATGACCAATCAACTCCTGCAATTGGATTGAAGTGGTTTTATTTGCATCAGAGTCTGTGGGAGGAGGAGGAGGTGAAGAAGGGGAGTCAGAGTCATGTGGTTTAGGTTCTTCATCCACGGCAAATCGCCAGCGACCATCATGACCCATGAACATGCGGAAACCATACCGTTTATTGAGGGCAATGAGGTGATCGCGACGTTGAGTGTTATTCCAGTCATGCGTATCACCGAAATCACTGAGCATGCGACTATGTGCAATCCAGGGAATGATCGCTCCAATTGATCGGGGCATTCGCGGACCTCGAAAACGACCGCGTCGAGTTCCGAAGACAATAAGAACCACTAGAGTATCGAACACGATGATGATCAAAGCGATAGCGAGAGAGGGAACGGATGGTTGCATGGCCCAAGTACTTCGGATTATGGTACCGTTCGTCGCTTTGATTGGTTCGTCCAATGGTTCAAGATAAAGATCCCGCCAGATTGAAAAATATGTGCTGTATACCCATTGATACACCGTTTGGGTCAAGTCGGTCAAGCGGACGGGGTCAAGGGAGTCAAAATCAGAATCTCCACGCTGGTACAAGCGCGCAACCAGGAACCCTGCCCAGTCGTATGACGAGATGTTATATGTACCGTTGTGAGTGGTCGTGTTGCCCACGTAACTTTCTGGAATGGCTGCAAAGACTTTGTTGAATTGTCCCAGACTGACTGTTGCATTCTCAAAGATGGTCCCATTCGTAATACCGGTATTCGCAATGGGATTATGATGATTCACTTGACCTTTTTGATCAAATACAATATTGTAATCCTGCAAGCGAACACGAGGTTCACAGTGCAAAGCGATCGTGTTGTTGTCATTGATAGTGCTGTTGGGGAGATAATCCCAACGGCCAACCACAAGAACGGTCGATGTTTCGCATATATCCGAATTGCCTACATTGGCTGGGGACAAAAAGTGAATGGAAAGAGAGATCCCCTCGTCTTTGGCCCGCAGGCTCGGCATGCCGGCAACACACTCCACAGATTTGTTGTCAAAGAGCTCGTATTTCCAGTAGCTCTCCCTCGTGGTCTCGTTATACATTAGGCCTTTCTCCGATGAAAGGGGTTGACACTCCAGTGAAGCCCCCACACCCAAGGTGGTTGCTCCATAAAGAGCATCGGAATCGCGATTGTGTATCTGAAGAGGCAGGAAGGATTCATTCGGGCTTGTCCAAGGAAGAACAGGAACCCCGCTGGTGATACTTGTCTGAATAAGGTCGTATTCCGTGAACTGGGCTGCAAAATCATTCTGCCAAAAGATAGATGAGCTATAGTTCAGGGTCAAGTCATCTGTCGGTAGAGTTGAAGTTGTCATTTCTTGGGTGAAAAGGCCACCCGCCACGACTGTGAGGGCCATGTTGATGACACATGCGATAGAGACTAGTCCCAGAAGAACATGTCGATCTCGAACGGATTTGAAGAATATAGCAATGGGACTCTGCGAGGCGTAATTCAAAGACAAAGATGATCTTGCCGTGGCCATTCCCCGTTGTAAATGCACCCAGGGTTCCAGAACACTGAGGTTTCGGTGTATCGATGTACACAGAGAACTCACAGAGGAGGCAACTACCGAGGGCAAAAATGATAGAACGACTTGCAGTGAGCTAGAATCCGATTGATTCAAATGCCGAAATCGACCATCACGAACAAAAGACTGAACAACGAGGGCCATGAGAATGATCACGGCGGCCAGAGCCAGAAATTCAACGATAAAGAATGGAATTACAAGAAAATGAGGCATTGGATCATTACGAACTCCAAGGCTTTCACCTAGTTGCACAGGAGAACCGTCCTCCGCAAGAATTTCCAATCTATCACCGGAAGGCCCAGGTCGCCAGTAGCAACGAGCGTTCTTGAAGATCCGGCGCATTTGACGAGTCGAGAATTGATGGAATTCTGCAAGCGGTTCGGAAAGGATGTTGTTAGGGTGAAATATATCAGCAGCAATACTGCACATGGCGCCAATAGAGCCCGGGTCACTTTTCAGGAATGTTTTCCGAGAGCGATAGAGGAAGAGAAGGTAGACAGCAGTAAGTCCAGCTGCGCCCAGTATGAACTCAGACCAAATGGCTGCGAAATTTACAACCGCAATGGCGACTTTTGAGGTGGCACGAACAGCAGCGAGGATGGTCGGGGTGCGATCAGGGTCGAAGAGACGACCCAATGTGAGGACAAATGTTTGTTTGACATCGCGCGCGATCTTCGACGTGAATTCCACTTCAGTCATGATAGAAGATGTATCTAAGGTGAGCAAAGGCTGCAGATCTCCGAGCTCTTCGCTAATGACAGGTAATTCCGTCACAGTACGGCCACCATTCGTCGAGTTGTTGCTCACAAAAATCATGTCACTTGTGTAGGGGGCACGTTGAGACAGCAGGGCTTGGAAATGGTCGATGTTGAACTCGGTCGCAGTCAAAGTGCGGGTCGAAGCATGGTCCAGATGAATCCATTCGATGGAGCTGTTGGGATGCATTGCCACTCGGGCTTGGGCTTTCCGGTATACAATGTCACAGGCAAAAGCCAGCCCACTCGCAGCATAGTTGGAATGAGTAGCATTTTCTGATGTCGCGTTGACTGAGATCAGCATCCCATACAAGTCGTACGGATCGCATCCATTAGCTGTGAATGCTTTCGTTGTGTTGGGGAATTCAGCTTCGGCGGTGGAATCGATGACGGGCTCCCAATATCGAACTTGAAGGTAATCGGTTTTGGGAAAGAAGACATTTTCGTAGTGAAAGTCCAGTTTGCAGTCTTTTGCAGTCCCATATGTATCTGACAGATCGATCCCAGAAGCATCCCAGGAAATCTTTGGCAGACCTTCTTCGGGGGTATTGATCGCAACGGTCAATTGATTGTCCACAGGGACATTTTCGCATTCAACCTGAGCCCAGTACAGAGTCTGATCCAATTTCCATAACACATCATCTTCTTGATTGCCACCTGGAACTTCAACTGGAGCTACGGCGTATTGAGACGAGCGCGAACGACGGATTCTTTCGTCGGAGGAAAGGACAGAATCGACGGTGTTGTTGGCTTGGGTAGACATCCAAGTGGCTTGCGTTTCCAAGTCCACCAAAGTTGGCCAGCTTTGCAAATAATCATGTTGAAGGACCTCAACTTGTCGCAATTCAAAGATCGTTGATTGTAGTGCCGGTAAGATGAGACGAATGGACAAGGTCAACAATGAGACCCAAAGCACTAGCCAGTGACGGCGACGGGCAGCGTTGATCGGAGTGAGAATCGTCTGACCAAAGTTGTAGTTGATAAACAGCACAGTGGCCGGGGCACCACCCGGCATAGACAACTGGAAATATGGTTCAAGTCGAAGTACATCGAAATCGGCGACGGTCCAAAAGATGAGTAGGATGAGGGCGATGATGATGGGAATATAGTTATAAGCAAAAGATTGTAGGGCAGAGACGTCATCTGTATCATCAAAGAAGACCAAACCACCTTGTCGGCTGCTAATTTGACGCAAACTCTCCAGGATCAGCAACATTGTCATCATCAAGCAGGCCAAAGACGCAAGGTACGGGGGTCGCAGGGCAAGCGGACGCCATCCTCGTTGCTGACGGTCTGTGGCAGAGGAGGTCAAGAAGGGAGCGACGAAGGCTGTCAAGAAACCTTGTACGTTAGCATATAGAGTCATGTACATGCATTCTGCATGACTAGAAGAATCTAGATATCCAGACAGACCAGACATGGCCTTGACCATGTTGGAAATGAGACTCAACCTACCAGTCCATTGAGCCCGAAGACGTGACCCCCTCGGCCTGTCTCCATCGGCGGACATGCTGACCGGTCAAAAAGGGAAGAAGTGATCAAGAGCATTGCCAAATCATAGTAGACTCCTCGATCCTCGAACAAATCCTATTCCACATTCAGGAGAACAAGAGGTTGAAAGCAAGAAATCTCCGAATGACGTCGGAGAGTTGCGAAGGGCGAAGTTGGCCGCGCGGCGTCTTGGCGTTTTAGTCAGCAGCGCCGACATATCAGGGATTATAAAAGGAAGTTCATGGATATAAATTGTATAAAAGATGGATGGACTAGACGGAATAGACGGAATAGAGAGAAAGGAATTAAGAGAGTGAAAGAATTGATTACTCTGATGATGAAGAACTAAATCAATGAAGACTGTTCTGTTCCTGATTCAACCATGGAATAACTCGGATATTCAAACTTTGTACCTTGATCACTTCTACGCTGCAACCCATGCTAATCACTACTCAAATTTAACTAGTATGTTTACACCTTCTCACTCGTGCTCACAGTTGGCACCGAAGTAGCCTCCTGGCCCTTTGCAGACTCCAAATCGCCGTGTTCCAAGGCTACGGTGCGGGTGGTGATCACTCGAGTCTTCCAGGCTGGAGTGCCCAAGTACTTCACACCCTGAGGATCTTCAAACATCGCCTCTGTCTCTTCCAGAGTCTTTCCCGCTGTCTCCGGGAACATGAAAAAGACGTGAATGAACATGGCAGCATTGAAAACACCGAAAAGGACATAAGTTCGCCAGGTGATGTTTTCAAACGCTGGCGGAGTGAATAATCCCAGCGCTGTGTTAAAGGCCCAGTTGCCTGAGGTTGACATGGATACTCCCTTGGATCGCAGACGCAATGGGTATAACTCAGGGGGGTATGTCCACGAGACGGGGCCCCAGGTTGGTGCATAGGAGGCGACAAACAGATATGTACAGGCAATCAATCCCTTGGCCGGAGCGCCACTGAGACGCATTGACTGCTCGGGTGATGCGCGCTCATCCATAGGGAGGATCTCGGCGTGTGCACCAAGAATACCTGCATTGGCAAACATAAAGACACACATCAACAAGGCACCAACCAGCATGGTAGGTCGGCGACCCCATCTATCCTGCCAGATCAAGGCTGGCAAGGTCATCACCACATTGATGATATATTGGATCGAGGAAGCCAATAAATTCGCATTGCCTGAATAGCCAGCCATGCCGAAAACATATCCGATATAGTACACTATCATACCAGTCAATTTTCCGTCAAAAGAGAAAAAAAAGGTAAGGAACCGGAATGGGAGCAGGAATGCACCAAGAAATCAAGTAGACTCCATGGCGACACTTAAGAAGCACATACTCATCACGTTCATGCCTGTCAACTGCGACCAAATTTGAGTGAACAGACCGACCATAGTTCGATTCAACATCTTGGGCTTGAAAAGATCGATATATCCAGCGTCATTGAAGGTGCGTTCCAGCTCACACATTTCACGAATGTCCTGCAGCTCAAGAGTAACAAAAGCGTGGTTTCGATCACCTTTGCCATGCACCAGTGCTAGCACCTCATGTGCCTCCTCCCAACGATCTTTACGAGCTAGCCAACGAGGGGACTCTGGCAGGAACATCATTGCGAAGAACAGGAGAATGGCGGGGATCATTTGTAACCCCCAGGGGACACGCCAGGAAGCAGCACTCCAGTTGTCAGCGTCTTGTCCGCCAATGAAGGCACAGCCATATGAGATACTAATTTGAATATGTGAGCAATTATTATTTCACGCAAAGTTGACAGGGCTCTTCAACTCACTAGTACATGATCAAGATACCCCAAGTGATGGCCCACTGTTGCAGACCCACAAAGCGGCCACGCTTAGATGGTGGAGACAATTCAGATATATAGACCGGAACCTGAGCAGATTCGATACCGACTGCGATACCGTTTATAATGCGACCGACGATGAGCATACCGATATTCTGAGAGGCACAAATGATGGTTGAACCGACGACCCTGTATGGAAGTATCAGCTCTCCGTATCAAGCAGCATGGATGCGGGTTAGAGAAGCCTGGCTCTTAGTGCCCTTGGAGTAAAATATTTACCAAATCACACAACCTGACATAATTGCATATTTACGGCCAAGTAGATCAGACACGAAACCAGAGACTAAGGCACCCAGCCAGGAGCCCGCAGCCATCGACGCAGTGATACCACCTTGAACGAGCGAGCGAGGACCGCTGCAGCCCTTCTCAGGGTTATCATAACTGAAAGGCGGGCCATTAGGGCCCTGATTAAAGTAGCATTTATAAGAATTCTCCGTCAGCTGGGCTGACATGGAAGCAATATCGAAACCGAATAGACCGCCGCCGACGACGGCGACGGAGGCGATCACGTAAATGTTCCCGATCACCACCATGATGAATAAGTGGAACAAGTAAACCAGATCAAAAAGAGGATCAAGTCGAGCTGTTTAGGGGTGGGAGGAGGGGGAAAGGAACGTTAAATATCCATGCAAAGGCCTTCGTTTTCCTTCGGGACTGCCGCATCGAGTCCGGAACTGATTCGGAGAGGAGAATTGCGCACCAACAAAGAACCATCGAGCTCGGGTTAGTTCGATGCGATGTAGCATCGATGAATGGTTCAACCTTTCTCATGCTCTGGCCATTCATTTCTGAATTTGCTGCCCCGTTTTTTCTTTGGAGGATCAGCCAATATGAATGCAAGAGATCGCGCGGCCCCCATGGGGAATTACGACTCACCCCACTCTCCCCAGATTGGCCTGACCCAGTTTTCCTTTTAGTCTGTTAGACTCTTATGATGTTGACATACTCAGCTTGTAGAACTGATACAGTGTTGTTATGATGTGAAGTATCTCATACTTCCAAGCCTATACTATGAAAGCTTGGCCTGTGGCGTCCGGGCTTGTCGCTCATCCGCAAGCCCAGGCGAAATTTGCCTTTTTCTTTTCTTTCTCAACTAGACTTGCAAAAGAGGTCAATGCTCAGCCGTCCAATCCACGTACGATGGCAAGACTGGGAACAAGAAAGCTTGCAACCCTTGAATGCTAGCCCAGTGCATCAAGTCTAGTCTAGTGTGAAGCTGGCGTACCCAGTCCTCCAATCGCGATGGGATGTGGCGGTTGGGCATCTTCTCGAAATGGAAATCGATCGACAATGACCTCTCGAAGACTTTCGGGGTTTGCATTAAGGTCAGGCCGACTGTAAATGATGAAACTGTGAAGTGGTGGTGAGTGTAGGGCGAGCTGGGAAGAAAGCGCAAACTTTTCATGTTGGGATTCAGTCGTGATTTACCATCAAATGAACGATGTGGAGTTGAGTAGGCACAGAAGAGGTACACTACTGTATCCCCTGTTTGCATTTATTTTGCCTGATTGGCTCATTTTGCCATTTTCTTGACTGGCAGGAAACCCGACATGTAACCACGCGATTCCTTCCATATTTCCCTCTAGCGAGAGGAGAAGGGCTCCTTCGAGGCCAACGATTGGGTTTGATATAAGCTGGCGAAATGCTCCGGGTTCCCTTCCAGGTGACAGATTAGTGGGTCGAAGCCCGGATGAGGCATACAATTTAGACCTCGTTTTGGTTGTTGTTTCTCTCCAGTCACTGAACCCTATGTATCGCTGGTGTATAAAAAAATACTTTTACTTTGGCGTAGTTGGTGCACTTTTGGTGATTTGCGCCGTCTCGCTTGCATCGGACCTGGGCCATGTCTTAATATCGGCCGTTTTCGTACTTGTTTTATCTGGCAAGTTTCTATATTCGCTGCAAGTCGAAATTTTCAGTAACAGAGATAACAAGCGATCTGAGGGAGTCGGGGCTGTGTGTATCATGTGGAGTTATTCTATACCAGCAATAGACTGAGCAGCACGGAAGTAATAGTTACTTTGGACGACTTGAACAAGTTACATAGCATGTGTTAGCAAGCTCATTGAATAATAGATTTTGGAAGCCCACTTTCGTTCGCAGAAGGTTGTTCATCTACTAACATACTATGTAGAACGGGGTCTGAGCAGTCCATCAGTGTCGATCAGTAGCTTTCGAGAGTATTTTCAGACTTCCTCTGGTGGTTTGACTGTCTAATACGAAAAAGGCTTCTTGAGATTCAAATCAACCGAACAGCCGAGGTATACAAAGTCCCAAAGTGTGGGGAAGTTCAAGGCGTGACTTGAAACCCCCTCATGCCATTCTCAGCTCAGCTGCAACAATATTCTCGATCGACGTAAATTGAACTTTTTATCGTGGTATAATCAGATCTGTCATTATGCAGGCTGTTGTCTTCAAAGGAACTCTCCAGGTTGCTTTAGAGCAACGCCCTCGACCCCAAATCCAAGCGCCCACGGATGTTATCCTGAAAGTGAGATATACCGCGCTGTGCGGCAGGTAAATAACTTCATTGGACCACTTGCCAATCTTCATCGAATTTTGGTTCGGGTCGATAGGGAAGTGTGGTTGCTGACCAGCTTCAGCGAACTGCATGTCTTCCGGGGTCACCAGCCATCCGGGAATGGCTTCATCATGGGTCATGAATTCACTGGTGAAGTCTTCGAGATCGGTGCCAATATACACTCATTCAAGCCTGGTGATCGGGTCGTATCCCCTTTCACCGTCAGCTGCGGTGCATGCTTCTACTGCGAGAGTGGATTCTCCTCCCGATGCGCCAACGGTCAATTATACGGCAGTGCCATATTGGATGGAGGTCAAGCAGAGTATGTTCGAATCCCGCTAGCTGAGTCGACTCTATTCCATGCTCCAGCGGCAATTGACGAAAAGAAACTCGTACTGATGGCCGACATCTTCCCGACCGGATACTTTGCAGCCAACAATGCATTCCGCTCATTGGAACCCAAGGCAATCCGGAATAGCACAGTACTTCTATTTGGATGTGGACCTGTCGGAATTTGCGCATTAATTAGTGCGCTTGAGTATCAACCGAAGCACTTAATTGCCATAGATAGTGTTCCCTCGCGTCTGCAGCTCGCCGAAAGTCTTGGTGCCGAAGCTTGGAACTTTGCCGAGAATGAGACCGGCTTGAGAGATCGAGTCAAAACTATCACAGACGGTCGCGGTGCCGACGTGGTGATTGAAGTGGTCGGCCATAGCAGTGCGCTGCGTATGGGATTCGAGTTATTACGCCCGTGGGGTGTATTGTCAAGTGTCGGTGTGCATAATGGCGAGATACCCTGGACGGGAAATGAAGCCTATGGAAAGAATCTGCGGTTGCAGATGGGACGATGTCCGGTTCGCAGTAAGTGATCTTCTGAATTCCGACCCGTATCAACCCATTTTCAGCAGAACTTACCATGGCAGGCATATTCGAGCAAGCGATGGACTTGTTGGTCAAGAAACAAGACACACTGAAGTAAGTGCAGTGACCTCTTTTGCTTCAGGTTTCAATTGAAGCTCCATTCTATCCCGTTTGGATCTAATAAATTCCCTAGCTTCATGGTGGAAGATATTCGCCCACTTTCTCAAGCTGTTCAGGCGTAAGTGATCCCGCGCGTGATGTTATTCTCATTGAATTTACAGGTCTAATTTTATACCCCAAGGTACGACGATTTCAACAAGATGAAGAGTCAGAAGATTGTTTTCGAAGCGGATAAATAGTACATTAGAAGATCGGGGAACAAGCTTGTTTATTCAAGTTCAAGTTCAAATTATTTAGTTTGTGAACTAGGTGGTTGACATATCATTTTTCTTCACAAATGACGCTGCATGGCATACGAAGACGAGCAACGAATACCAACTCGTAGTTATGATTTGATACATCTGGAGTGTATTTCCACTATACATAGTATACTGAGAATATTAGTATAGTTTATTATCGATCTTCCTCGCATTTTGCTTTTTTCCTGCTCTTCCTTCCTGGTATAAAATTGAATTTAGATGTCTCCAAGTTGTTCTTCGGATCTCATTTCCTACTAATCACGGATGCTTCTCGTCTTATCTCCACCTCTCCCCTTTACAGGTTTTTTTTCTTCCCTTCTTTTTTCTACATTTCCCTTTGTCTTCTTCAACGTCCAACATGGCTGCCACGTTCATATCTCTTTTGACCCTCCTGACTGTCACCTTGGTCTCTGCGGAGTCCTTTGTGACCTCGTTGTTTATTCCCGATGTTGAAGGCACCGCGTTGGTCGCCTCCATCATTTCGCAGGTACGTCCACCCGTGCTGATCCACACGGCCTCCACTCACCTCGTCGGGTACAATAGAGTGCCGGTACGACGACTTATAGTATCAATTGCCCACCTGGTACAGACAGTTCGGACTGTGGCGTGTCGCCCGGTCTGATTTTGACCTCAGGGCCTAAGGTTGTGGAGTGGTCCATGAGTGTCACTGGCGAATTGTAATTCCCCACCCCTCTATAAAATCCTTTCTTCCAATCGAGATCGATGAACAGGGACTAGTCTAATCTTAATGAATTGTTCAATGATAGCTACGGTCGCATGATTTGCTCCCTGGAGGGCACGACAACTGGAACCTGTACTGAGATCGACAGTGGCTCCGGAGCGAATTTCCCCGGCACACACACGACGACTCTAGATAGTACAGATATCACTTCTCTCCCTGTCACCGTCACCGCGGGTGCGATTACCGCTGCAACCACAGAGGCTTCTGCGCCCACGGCGCAATCCTCGGACAGTGTTTCTCAGCAGAGCGGAAGTCAGACGTCTGGGTCTTCAGATACTACGACATCTCGAACATCAGGCTCGGCCACGCGCACTATGTCTTCCTCCACCAGTACTGGTGGAGGAATGCAAACAACTGGCGCGCCAGTGCTTGCTATGGGTGGTGCAGCGATCGCAGTGGTTGCGGTCGCATTGTAGGTAGAAGGGTGTTAGATATATGCCTTAAGTGATAATATAGATCGGTGTCCATGTATAATTCTCAATACCACAATCATGATATTTCCACCTTCAAGTCGCAGAAAGCTGCTAAAGTGGGCTGCATTCGTCATCAAATTGCCTGGTTGTAAAACGATCTACTACACGGATCTCACAAGAAGGTGGAAGAGTATCTACTAGATACTCTTGTATAATACGGTCAGGACTCTTGGAGGTGGCGGTGATGTGGGTGGTTGCGAACTTGGAATATATAGTAATAAGTAGTTGAATGCATTGGGTAACCTTGTGGTACAATATGCTAACATAACAATGAATAATGTAAGGCTAAAATCAGAATCCACACCATCTCGTCATCTCGAATTTATTGCGGCCGCCTTCAAACCAATGATCCTCGCTGGAGCTGATTTAATGACCGCTGTGTATTTTTTACTGGCTCATCTTCTCCCGCGGCTGGCTGCGTATTGTTGTTGGGCGTCGGCGATGTGCTCTGTGCCGTTCGAGGACGAGAGTCAGAGAAAGGATTCTCTTTAGACATACCCGAGGAGCGATCCGGTAGTAGATTGGCGGTTGAGTTTGTTTTTGAATAGCTCAATGGTGTCGTAGAGACGGCGGCTTCCTTCAATAATTCTCTCTGCGCGATTCGTTTTGACTTGGCTCGGTCTCGTGCGCAATGGATGATGCTGATCCCAAGGAAGAGAGATATCAAACAGCAGGAGAAGACAATAGCTGCAATGTTTCCTTTTCGATTCCACTCTTTGACCTCCGCACTGACAGTACTGGTACTCGTTGTAGTGCTGATTGTTGTACTCGCGGTGGTAGTTGTCGAACTGCTTGTGGTGGAAGTCGAAGTGGAGCTCGAAGTGGATGTGGATGTGGTGGATGTAGAAGTCGTTGAAGAGGTTGTCGTCGAGTCTGACGTTGTAGTTGAGGCTGTAGAAGAAGTTGTGGTCTCTGAACTGCTTGTTGACGTTGTCGTATCTGTCGTAGATGTCGTTGAGTCTGTAGTTGCAGTAGTCGCACGAGCAACGAGCATGGCCTTCTCGTCAATGTAATTTCGAACTTCCACAATCTGCACGAATCCCCCATATCCAGAACTCGGGGAGCCCTCTGGAATATTCTTTATTTGAGAAGTCTTATTGGACGAGGGTACAGCATGGGGTTGACAGAAGACCGGAGCACACTGCATGACCATGAGAAACGGAATCCATGTCTGCATTTTGTCCAAGATATATAGTTGAAATGATCCTAGCGAGGAAATGAATTTCGGAAAACCGGCCTGGAAATTGAATACTCTCGGGGATTATTGGACGGCTTTATCTATGAATATGAAATTGAATCGCATGCGATTTCTGTGAGGTGACGCGCCCCCTTCGTCGCAACGGTTCCACTCATGTTCTGTTTTTGCCCTAATAGTTGGATAAACGCCACGAGTAGACCTAAGAGCTCGCGTTGATCATTTGCTAAATGTTCTTGAAATCCGGAGCGAAGCCCCAATCAACTGCTATTTTTGCAATTAGTCCTTCGTCCGCCGGTTTAAGGTGGATTTAGTTCGTGGCACACGCAGAATGCCGCGCGGCGGGTTCCCCACTGGGCTGAGCCGCTACTTTTACATAGTAAATGCATATGTATGTACAGTGTCTGTTAGTGTCGCATTTCATTTTCAGCCCTACTCATTCTTCAAGCGACCTACTGATTGATGGTCATTGAAGAATAAAAGTATGAAAACTGTTTAATGTCTGGGTCTCCGCAGAGGCTGGAGGAATACTCAAATCGGATCGTGATATGAACACTTCATATAGTAGAAAAAATTGACGGAAGCGAAACGAAGAAAATCCCTCTGTCGGTGATATTTACTAACTAAGGCTTTTTGGCGCTCGCTGATGAATTCATATCCGGGACTGAACTATACATAGTAGAGTACAAGCCAAGCATTCCTGCAGATCCACATGAAGATAAATAAATATAGATAGAATGTTCTTGATTTCTCACTTCAAAGGCGAAAAGCCATACTCGATACATCTATGCTTTATTAGATCAATCCAGCAAGAAGTGAAGTGACTTTCTCAGAGAATACTCGATTGTACACTCGTATACTATACGATAGTTCTATTCTCCGACTGCCAAGGACCTCCTTGGCAGTCGGAGAATAGATAACCCATCTGGCCATGACTCAAATGCCTTGCATGAGTCCACGCGATATTCATGTAGTATGAACTTCATATTCGGGTTGAATATCGGTGGTGCGGTAACCTCTCAGGAAACAAATAACTACTTCATTAAATAGAATTAGTTCCAAATGAATAGTGAGAAGTCAGATATTCTAAATACTATGTACACTCAATCAATCGTCTTTTGTGTAGACCGGAGATTACTAAGAATCCCCGTTTGTCTCCACAATTTTTTGCGCTTCCCACAATTTCTCGGGTTAGAGAAGAGTCCGGACTCTGACATCCGGGTGGAATCAGTTCTTGAGACTGCACAACAAAGGCAGCGCAGCATCTTACGGATGCGTTGAGTCTCTATGGCAAATTATCCGATAGCAATCGTGTGATCTTTAGGCCCGAAGAGGCAGAGATGCCGGTGCCCGCAAATGGGCCAGGCAGCCCCATTGCAAGGGAAAAGACAAGGTATTGGTTGCCAACTTCTCTGAGGCGCCTGTATCTGTTATCTCTGGCCGCTCTATTTATTTTCATGGCAATCGCCATTGAAATCATTCGACAGTACTCACAACGACATCATGGGCTCATTCATCTCAAGTCTTATGAGGAGCTTGCCAGTTTCACTTCGGGTATCTATACGTATATACCCACTACGTTTGCTATTTTAGCGGTAGCAATATGGAACATTTGTGCCTTGGACGTTCTGCGACTGGAGCCTTACTTTCAACTCGCCAAGCCCGAGGGAGCCCCTGGGGATATTTTGTTCACCAATTACTGCTTTTTCTACGGAGTTATGGCCCCTATCATGGCATTCCGTAACCGACATTGGATTGTGACATGCGTCTCTTCAGCTTCTATAATTCTTCGTGTAATGCTGCCTTCTATTATGTCTGGCCTTGTTAATCTGGATGAGGTGAACAGAACCTCTGAGAGACATCTCGAAACCTGGCCCAGCCTGATGAGTCCGGCAGCCCAGGACAGTTTCTTCTCAAGAACCGCATCCCATCAAGGAAATGATGATTCGGGTGTCTTGGATACAATTTTTTCTTATCAAATTCACAATTACTCCATGCCACCAGTCTCCATGCCAGCACATTCTCGTCCTGGGGCTACGACTTGGGAGCTCAACCAGGATATCTACTGGTCGAATGTTAGCTGCATGGAGACTCAGCCAATTGAAATTCTACCTACAAAACTGCTAGGAGTCAATTCGAGTAGTGGAACATCCCTCCTGGAATGGAAAATCCACAATTTCGCGATTCCAAGCCCTCCCGGCACCGATGCTGGTTCAAAGTGTGAGGTTAATATTTCTCTGAACAGCACCTACTCGCAGGTTGAACAATTACCTCATATATTTCAGTGGGAAACTCTCGATCCACGTGGAGATTCAAGTGTCACCGGCGCCATTTCCTGGAATCGTGATGAGTGTCGGGACTTCGCGCTTTTCGGGCTATCCATCGATGTAGACAACACATCAAACAAGGTAGCATCCAAAGCCACTGTCTTAGGCTGCAAGCCTCATTATTTTCGCACCAGAGCCAATATAACTTTACCAGCAAACTCTACAATGGCCCATACTACGAATATATCGGACTCGACATTAGCTCTTTCATCTGCGGACCTCGATATCGTAGGGTTTCGGAAAAGAATAACCACCCAGCTTAACACCAATGGAATTGAAATAGGGAAATACAGCAACTCGAATGTCGCTTCTTCAACTGTTTACATCAATAACACTCTGAATCATTTCGAACCAAATCGCTTCGATCTGGCTCAGCAAGAGCAAGACATCAGTCGAGTGTGGAATCAGCGTTTCATTGCCCTGATTGACCGATTTTTCAATACTACCGCAGAACCACAACGAGTTCGCGCCAAGCACAGTACGCTCACTGTTATCTATGCTGTCAACTCTAGGACAGCCTTGATAGCTGAGGCTCTGATGCTATTCGTGTCCTTGTTACTTATAGTGATGTCTTTCTTGTACCCTTCTCGACCAAATTTCCTTCTCTCGGATCCTGGTTCCATTGCAGCGCAATGCGCTCTTATCGCGGATATGATCCCCTCACTCAACCCGATCACAGATGCCGATGTGAAGTTTGACCAAGCATCGCCTCGACAGCTTCGTCAATTTTCTCGGTCTCTTTGGTGCAGATTGATCGACGGACCGACGGGGAAATACATAGAGATCACCCATCGCCAGGGCCAGTCTACACCGGCGAAAACTCAAACACCCCCCAAGAAGCAACGGAATTCCAGACCTCACTTTTTGACGCCACTTTGGTTTCTATTGGAATGCCTTTTGATGGCCGGGGTCTTAGCTGCATTCGGAATATCCTACCAATTTATTCGCTTGGATAAATTGGACACTTCTGACTCGGCGGGCACTACGATAATCTGGCTTTTCCTAGACTATGGACCCACCGTAATTGCCTCTATGATCAGCTCTCTGTTTGTCTCAGTTCATAGGCATATTGGTAGCATCGAGCCGTGGGTTCGTCTCCGAGACGGAATGGCCCTGTCTAAAGATTCTTTGGCCGTGAACTTTGGCTCAAAAACCCCATTGACAGTATGGAGTCAGTTCCGCGAAAAGAAGCCGCCTCTGCTCATCATTCTCTCCATCATTTGTATCCTTGACTTTGGCCTTACTATTGCCAGTACTGGTATGTTTGAACCTTCTGTCGACAAATGGAAAGAGAATACAAAAGCCATCACGATGCAGTATAACAAATCTTTCTTTGGAGATCCCCGACTACGAACAGAATTTAGTGGCACGACTCTAATTTCTGATGTCTTGCTCATGGGTAGACCCTTGCTCTCTTGGAATTCTGCAAACGTCTCATTTTATCCACTTGAAATAAATGACCCAGATGCCGAATATATGGACATGTCCATCTATACCTCCCAAACGCGAGGTGTTGGTGTAGAGCTTCAATGCGAGCCGGCTTCTTATAGCCACAATTCCTCAAGTTTCTCCTATTGGACATACAATCTCCCTGGAGCTGAGAATGGATCAAGTTGTAGTGCCACGCTTCAACATCCAGTCCCTCATGACATTCGACAAAGCCCACTCAATGGGTCTCTCTTTCTCAGCAATGCTTTCAATACAAGCCAAGCGTGTCAAAAATCTTTTGTTGTTGGATGGAGGGATGAAGACGATCATCTACTTGAGACAACTGGCGATTTTTCCAGTGTATTTTACTGCGCCCCCACTGTTGTGATTAAGGATTTCAAGCTCAGTTTCGACCTGAATGGAGTCATATCTTGGTATAAGCCTATACGTGGCAGCTCCATCACAAGCGGGAAGATGTTTCAAAATGTCTCGAACAGTCTTTTAGCATTCAATGATGCTTTCATGCGACACGCTCAGATCCCAGATTCGTGGAATGCGCTTTTGATATCTCAGGTTTACAATATCCTCGATTCTAATTCATCAACGAACGGTTTTTCCAGGTCTAACCACCACTCAGGAAGGCCTGGTCACAGCCGTATACACAAACCTCTTCAGCAAACCGCAACCCAAAGACAGGACCTCCTCATTCAGGCTCTACAACTTGCCTATCAAACAGCTTTCAGCAGCCACATCAGTCTGCAGCGCGATGCTTACTTCACTACTGCCAGACCCTCAAAAAGCACAAATACACATGTCCCAGCTGTTGTTACATCAGCATTCTGGGATATTACGCCATCGAATACAACAATAGGAGTGATAATTGCCTTCCTCTCCCTCGATCTTGCTGTTCTAATGGGAGTATTTTGGCTACGCCATGGTCATTATTCTGGCCCTCCCTTTCCTCGCTCTATCGGTTCTCTCATACCTTGGGTCGCTCATAGCAGACTTCTCAATGATGTACGACATACTAGCTCGTGGAGCGAGGAAAAGAGGAAAGAGCACCTACAGCAATTGGGAATTCGGTATAGATTTGGAAATTCCGGCGGCTCTGATCCTCGAGTGGTCCTTGACTACGATGAGAAGTCATACATTCAGGAAGAAATCTATGAGCTCGATCAATATCGGCTGTCAACGCAAACCGAAATTTCTCCGCACTGCGCTAATAGGGCTTCACCAACAGCGTAAATTTGCATCATAAGAAGTACTTGTTCATGAAATTCCTCCTATGGTCGGACAAGATCCATTTTTCTCATTAGAGCTGGACGTTCAAAGATTTCCGCTCTCAACGCAAAGGTGGACGTTGATCAGACATGAATTGACAGGATGAGACATACTGACAATTATATTACGATGTGTAGTATTAGATAATTTATAAAGAAGAATAAAGGTCTTGTTATGCTATTCTCTGTTTCAATTCACATTTCCCATCCTTAATGTATTCATTCCATTCTCTTCATTGATTAAAACTAAGATGCGGAAACCCGAAAAATCTCTTGTCATTCCATCATCCGTATATGTTCATTCTAATAAGCGTGATTTTTGAGAAAATTCGTCGCGTCTAATGGCGTTTGGCCGGGCCGGTAGCTTGAGGGATTGATGAGGACCAAGCCTCCACTTGGGCACTCTGAATGGCTTGAAGATCTGGGTTCAGCTTGCTGAACAGATTTGCCTGGGCGGTTCCAGTAGCTGTAAGGAAACTCGAATAGTCCGCGAGGTACTTTGATTCGGCAGCTTGGACTGATGAAGGAGCAGGAGAACTGGCGTAGTTTACTGGTGCTGTCGGCGTCGCGGACCAGGTGGATGTCGCAACCCAGCTTTGACCGGAGTTTTGAGCAGGGAAGGCGACAGCAACGCCCAAAAGTGTCATCGAGATAGCAGCTTTGAAGTGCATGATGAATATTCTTGGTGTAGGAGCTGTGTTTTGATCGAAATAGTACACTAGTATTTAGTGTAGTATAATATGTCTTATCACTTGAATGGGAAGAAGCTTACTTGCTAAACGCGGGTAGTAGCTAGGATCTTTATAGGATTCTATGGTCTTTATAACGCCAGAAAGGAAGATTCTAATGACATGGTTCACACCCTGTTCTCGAAAACAGGTAGCCTAACGCCATCGACATAAATAGAAACTCACGGATGTAAATACGGATATCGGGATGTTGAGTGATGCACGACGTTGTGGGGCGATGGCGATGTTAAGCCCTGGAAATAGTAAGATCTACAACCGAGAACTCGCACTGCCTCATGAACAGCATCATCGGATCAACATCAGGCTTGTCTCTGTAGATACATATGTTCATACAGCCCTGCAAATTTGATGTGTTATTGGATTCCCCCGAATGTCGAGCAGGATGTGAGATATTTGTTTGCCTGGGCCGCCAAGTTGTACGCGTAAATGTCGCATGTCGTCAATTTTCTAGGCGCACTCGCCACCTTAAATGTAGTAGGTACATTTACTGACTATTTTCATGATCAAGCCCAAAAGACCAACATTTGTGGCGGTCGCCAGAAACTTTGGCAATTGGAAAATCCTGAAAATATCTCAATAGTTATGAGGTATACTAACTGAAGTACTACTTCCACTCGTCATAAGTCGTGAACGCTGTGAACGAGCTTCTGTTTTGTGTGTGACTACCATACATGGGCATGTACATACTAATTGAAGAAGGCTCAGCTCATACCTATGAGCTGAATAATCATAATCCACGGCAGAGAATTTGTTATGTCATGCCTGGTATATTTTCAGACAACTGCCATACAGTATTACCGTCTGTAGCACCTGTCAGATCTGCAGATCGATGTGATCTATTTGTGAAACACCTCCCGGTCCAGGCATAGCATAAATAAAAATGTATCGTGCATAGTATATTCGGACCGTATATTATACATTAGAGATCCCCATATTTCATAGCCAGATGTTTCTCAGAACGTTGGGAATAATTAATGATAAGTGTATGTTTGGTAGTGCTCTCATGGAGGCTCTACCTACCAAAGTGGACAGCCCGTCGTGGTAGATTAGCACGATCTATGTAGACAACCGGTGAATCAATAGGCAAGCTGCAAGACGGATTATCAAATACAAGGCCTCAATCAAGCTGGATGCTTTGATCGAGAGTTTGTGAAGTGTACTGATGAAGCGGAAAACATGGTACGATGTCTACGGGATTTTCAAGGCAAATTGAATATTTAACACAATTCATTCACAGTTAAAACATAATGGTATAATGATATCATTGTATGAGGCGTTTCGGCGTCCTGCAGCGAACCCAGCCAGCCTCGAAGTTCAAAAGAGCAAGATTGTCCAAGAGTCGGCGCTGCCAACCCTTTTCTCTCGTTCCACAATCTCTATACTCTCTATACATCACCACATCTCTATTATTAACAAATTATTCAGAGGTTTGCTTGTCGCTCTCGCCACTGCTGGTAGCCATCTCCACCTTTTCGGAGTCAACAGCGTGGTTATCGTGGTGGGTGAGACCCAGCTCGGCCTGCATCTCAGCAATTTGCTCGATAGTAAGCTTGGGCATCTGTTGAGCGACCTGGAATGGCCACTTCTTCTCCACGTGAGCCTTAGCAAAGATAACGTCAACTTCCTCCAGATCACGTCCAGCAGTCTCGACGTAGAAGAAGTAAGCGAAAGGAATGCCGACAAAGTTAACCAGGGCGAAGAAGAGATAGATACCCCAAGGGCTCTGCGAGGAAAACACGGGGGTGAACATAACGACGGCGAAGTTGGTGATCCAGTTGGTACAAGTGGATGCGGAAGCGGCCATTGTACGGGTACGCAGAGGGTTGATCTCGGGAGGATAGATCCAGGGCAGAGGAAGCGTGGTAAAGGCGAAGAAGCAGATGAACAAGAAGATACCAACAGCAGCACCTTTGGCATTCTGGGCGTTATCATCGATCAAGCAACCCATAGTAATAATGAACGAAAGACCTTGACCAGCAAAACCGATAAGGAAAAGATTGCGGCGGCCAACCTTCTCAACCATGAAGAAAGAGGGGATGGTAGCAAGGGCGTAAACAGTCGCAAAGACACCACCAATAATCAGAGCCATCTTGTGCTCCATATTGAGGTTGTTCTCAAACAGAAGAGTGGAGTAGTAGATAGCAGCATTGCAACCAGTGAACTGCTGGAAAAATTGACCAGAGCAACCAATCATCATGCGTTGGAATTCCTGAGTCTTGCCAAAAGTGAAAAGAGTCTTCCAGCTGCTGGACTGTTGAGCCTCAGCAGCCTTCATATCGGCCTTCATAAGGTTGAAATCTCGCAGGACATCCTCGGCGTCGGGAGAGCTACCATTAAGCTCAGCCATAACATGAAGCGCCTCCTCGTCTTTACCCTGCATGATAAACCAACGGGGAGATTCCGGAAGCATCAGGGCACCGATAGTGACCATAAGTGCGAAAAGGATCTGGAAGGCAACAGGGAATCGCCACTGGACGGATGATTCGACATAGGAGAAACCGAAATCGATCCAGTAGGCAATGAAGGTACCGACAGCAATAATGGCACCCTCAAAGCAGACGAGGAAGCCACGGTTGTGGGCCTTAGAGCACTCCGATTGCCAGACAGGAATAGTAGCGGTATCCATACCGTTACCCAGACCAGAGATAACACGACCAATAACAAATTGACCCAATCCCCAGGATTCACCAAAGGCAGCAGTTGAAAGAACAGTACCGATGACCATAAGAATACCACCAGTGACCAGCAATGGTGTACGTCCGGTTCTCTGGCCGAAGCAAAGAGTGAAGATAGCACCAAAGAAGCATCCCAATTCATAACAAGCGGTAACAGCGCCCTGCAAAACAGAGACGTGTTCGGCATTGTGACCAGGAATGTCCTTGTCGAGGACAGGGAACTCGCCAATGAAGGATTGGCCTTGCAGGATACCCGACATCAGACCCTGGTCATAACCGAACAGAGAGAAACCGACGACGGATGTAAAGGTGATAGCCCAGTGGAGCTTTTTGCCCCGAAGGCCGGAGGTGGTTGTCCACATCTTGACGGATGGATTGTCCTATTCTTCGACGGGGTTGGCCTCGACCTGACTGAATGAGGGAGGAAAAAGGAGGGACTAAGACGACGGAAAACCGTCACAAATCCCGGGGGGTGGGCGACGCTTTTGTACCCTTCTTCTCGAATATTTGCGTCCTGCGTCTGTCTCTCACTCATCTGCGGGCGTCAGGGCCCGGCCCCACGCGTCTCCATCGATTGGATGCGCCAAGGGGGAAAAGTTTGAACATGACGACGGCGGCTTGGGCGCCCTAGGCAAGTCTCGCGACCCGCCGTGGGGCAAAGGCCTTGTGAGTGGACTAGCGATGGTACGGAGTACAGGGGAGGACGGGCTACCGAGAGGGCCAAGCGCCCCATCTCGTGCGAATGGAGTCACTTTTTTTTTTTTTTTTTTTTTTTTTTTTTTTTTTTTTTTTTTTTTTTTTTTTTTTTTTTTCTTTTCTCATTCGGTTTCGGCCGCCACCAGTATGTTGTGGCTGCGGTCCGAATGTGGCGGCCGGGAGCAAACCAAGGGAATGTTTGGAAAGGAAGAAAAGAGCGAAAGAATAGAAGGAATTTCCGAATTTGTTGGGCAAAAAGATTACTCCGTACACAGTACATACTTGATAATGACCATTGCATGATGACGATGTCTTGGGGCCGAGAATTGGTCCGTAGCCAAGGGCAAAGAAGCTCCGCTAAGAGTAAAGAAGCTCCGCCAAGGAGAATGCGCCACCCGTTCGCGGGTTTGGCATCGAAGTTAGGGTTGCAGAGGGTTGGCCTTGGCTGAAGGAATTAGGGCTTGGCAGAAGCCCTACAACATCATCATATCTACTATGTACTATGTATGTATGTAGAGACCGTTGATGCTTGAGTTTGAGGCATTTGGAAACAGAGAACAAAGTCACCATATGGACGAGTACATCGTCAATCTCCAACAAATTGAAAGTGGACATAATTTGCTCTCCCCCCTGCTTACCCTCGCCTCGTGGGGGTGGATCACTTCCTGGAGCGGGTGGAGGATCACCTTTTCGGCTGCCGGAAGAGGCATCTCGCCCGACCCTCCACGGGGAAAAACGGGGGGGATGGTGGATGGGGCTACAAAGTTTTTCCAGAGGCGTCCCCAGTCTTCATTGGTAAATGAAAAAGAAAAATTACTTGAATGAAACGTACCGGGGAATCGGTTACCGTTGGGTATCGTTCTATGTACTCTGTACTCCTTGTAGAAACTCGCCTCAGTTGCCTCTTTGCCATGCACCCCCCGGCTTGGCCCCCGACCAATCTGTAAAGCACTGGCCCCGATGCCGACGGCCGGATGTTCTATAATTTCGTCTGACTGCGGTTCACTGGGGCATCTCGGGTGACCGAAGACCAATCGTACTTCTCAACGAGGCAATTGTACCTCCCCGCGGGGACAAGGGGTATGTAAATTAGTCTTTTCGTGGTAGTCCTCTCAAGCCATCATTATCATCGGTACCGACACAGATTTTTTTTCTAGCCACTCCCCATCCTCCAGATAATATCCGATGTTGGGGAATGTCTCCGCGTGGATTTCCTACGTCACCGATTATCACTGGGCGTTGTGGACGTCTTGGCTCGCCGCAATAGGTAGGTCCTGACTTGCCTTCTAGTTGAACAAAGAAGAATAAGCCTTTCTCTCGTGTCATGGTATGACTGCAACGCGTCGGTAAGCTTTCGTGAGACTTGGCATCCGTTATGTTCCTCCATCATCACATTCATCTTCTCCAAATTCCGTATCAATTCCCAGCCCAGTGCAAAGTCGATAACGCTTCTCGGATCTACTTATGAAGCAAAGTGTACACATAGCAAGATGAACTTCATCTTTAAGTCTCATCACATTATAGCTGCCTCATCAATACATATGGGACCAGGAATTTGAAAGCCGACGAAAACAATTTGATGATTATCGTCTAATACTTCCTTTTTTTTTTCTTTTTTTTTCCTAATTGAAGATAAATCAAAACGTAAGAAAAATCAGCCGAAACCAACTTCAAACGCAAATCTGGTGGAAAGCGGAAATTGGCAAAACGGAACTAGCCCGAAGCGGGTCGAGTTGTTTCCCGATCCGGTGGAGGAAGTCCATTTTGGGTTAGCGCCACTCACAGTTGACCGCCCTGTAAAAAGGTGCAAACATAGCAAACTCACGTGCGCCCCAATGTATCCACCGCCACCACCACCACAATAAATCATCGAAGAACCAGATAAGCTTAAATCGGACGATTCAAGTCTAGCCAGGTAAGTACGAATAGCGTATTGTTGTAGATAGCCACTCGTTCCAAATCCCACCCGAAAGTTCTAGAAGAGTCTCATCAAGAGAACCAATAGCATCTTTAATACCGACAAATCGTTCACCACTGCCCATTCATTCTATGCGATGTTCCGAGGCTGGACTCTCAGATATATATATATCTTCAAGCTCTCTTACCTCATGCGTAGCATCTACTACTAGTAGATTAGATGACACTCGGAGAACTTGGAAATTTCGCCATCCGACTTCATATTGATAACTACAAAGCTTAACCTAGACTCAAAATACCAAGCTTTTCCAAGCCCGTGGCTTTATCCAAGACTTTTCCAAGATATCTTGGCCTCCAGTGCCGAGAGAACACCCAAGACTTTTCCAAGACTCCAAGAAATCTTGGCCACGGTGCCAATAAAACACCCAAGACATGATGAGCTCCATAAAAATCTTATTTCAACGATCGTTGTTCAAACTCCTCGTGGAGATATACCGGTAGTACTAGCAATGCATCAATAGACTTACGAGTTTCCAGATTGACGTTCAACCAATCAGAAAGTACTACTACTCGGCGTCCTTCTAAATATATACCTATGTATTTGAAGATAGGTATCTTCTTAACTACGCAGTACCGTAATATTTTACTACACCATTGCATACGGAGTAATTAATCTATGCACTGCATGTATCTTACTGTAGGTACTCTGCATGTATGGGGATTGATTGACCATCAAACGTCGATCATTGGGCCTACTATCCACCTAGCCGCGACCTGCAGCAATCTCATGCTCGATTTCTTGAGCTTTCAAGGTTCTGCTGATCTTTCCTCAAAGTATACAAGATCCATGGATAACTCCGGTGTCACTGCACATCTCAGTCGTTTTTCCTTGAATGGTAAGATCGTCAGGGGTAAAGGCTTCTACATGTACTCCGTAGGAGGATCACGCTGCTCCACTCTGGCCAGTGTGAAAGTCAACCGAGCGGGCGTTGGCGGAGGAGCCAATACAGAGAGTCGAGATGCCGGAATTCGATGAATATGCGTAGAATACGGTACTAGTAGTAGTGAGTTACTTCCAAGCCCTCGTGACCGTTCAGTATTGATACGTATGATTTATAAAAAGACCCGTGGGCTTGGGGAAATTGCTCATCGCCGTAGTAACATACAAGACGGAGCAATTGATACTCCAGCGCATTTTGTACACTTCAGGTAAGGGAGCTCACTCGCACGTTTCCGAGGAAGTCATAATACAGAGAGATGCCTGGGATTCCATCGAATTGTAGACTTATCGGGATGCATAGATCTAGTTGAAATTTTAATTAAAGGCCCAGTCTTGGTATCCGTCAACACACTCCGTAGTCAGGTCAGTAAATACGGGCTATATCTGTGAGCGAGTCTCACCTTTAGGACCGTGCACTCGATCTGTCGAAATCCGCAATGCATCAGAAATTCGATTCGCCGAGTTCCAACTGATGCTCTTGCCCCTGCATCGCATGCGACGTGAAGTCACACAGCTTCCATGCGCCGAGAACAGGGCTCTATTTTCGTTTTGGTTGGAAGGCCTCCGCTCGCTCTATTATGAGTCAAAAGAAAGAAATACACAATATTTGGAAATTCCGGGACCCCAGGCTATTCCTCATCTCTGATCCCGTCGAGCAATCTCATAAATCCCATTAGGTCACTCGATCTCCTTGACAGTGGCCTTGAAGCATAGACACAGTCGATAATGAGACACTTCAGCGGTAATATCGCCAGTTCTGACGCGTGCCAGGTTTACTAGCAGTTTGCCTTGCAGTATTCAAATGTTACACGATACGCGACCTCTTGAGTTAGTAGTAAACAATATTTTGTTTTGAAGAGACTATCTCTAGTCGTGACCTCGACGCCGGCCATTCTCGAGCAGTGTTCTATAGCGACATGCAGTTAAAGCTGGTCGGGGTGTTCATAATAACACTCGTGGCCCAATCTAGGCAACTGTTTCTCGCCCAAGGCGTGTGTACTGGTCCGGGCAATCAATGGCTTACAGCTCTGTCCTGTGACTGACCACTTACTTCTCCGACCGAAGGGTCTTCGCTTTGTCCTCTATCCTTGAAGGCAGTTGCACAGGAACCATTCTTATCGGGCTGGGTCAGATACTTCAACCTAGCAATTGGCTTCGTGTGGACTGTACCGATTCTAGGGTTTATCATATTGGGCAACAATGTCCTGACGTTGGCTCTATTGAAACCGCGACAGTCCTTTGGTGGCCCGGGGGAACTTTTAAGGGATCCTACCTATATCTTGTTTTGTCTAGTTAGGTATTCTTCTAAACCTTTGGGACCTCTATTCTGCCTTCTACAATTTCGGAGCCTTCGGTCGGGATGTACTCGGTCCTAAACTTGCTGACTCGATTATTTCATTGTGTTAAATGTGGTATCACATGTCTCGAACCATTTTTCTTTGACATTGGAGCTAGGTTGATATTGTTCTCTTGGTCTCTCGTCCGCCCGACGGCCTTTCACGGTCTCCAATGGGGTTGAAGACCAAAGGTCTTCAATAGTGCCCAACCTTAACCTCCGATTTCAGAAAGACAGGCATTGGCATTGGCATTGGATTTACGATTGCTAGTTTTTCTTGTCTCACCGGCCCACCGCTTGGTGGCGCCCTTATTGCCAAGTCCCATGGGCGCAGATTTGAGGTGGATTTACCTTCTTGTTCAGCACCGTAGTCTTTATCACAGCTCGCATTATGAGAACCGGGGCAATGATTGAAACCAAGGCTTCATCCAATTGGCCTTTGCTTGACCCCCCTACAGAGGTACATACAGATGTACGCTGCACATGCACAAACTGTGTCGAGGCTGCATACGCAAGAAAATGTTGACATAGAATATGCCTGTGGGGAGACACCTAACTCATTGAGCGTAGAGTACTCCGTACTTTGTATTCCTGTATGTATTTTCTAGGCAGCAGTTATAGCGTGGTGCACGAATGTAAGATATTAAAATTCATTTTAGTACTGTCCCATGTGCGGGAAAATGTTTTTTGTGTCTGGTATTAAGCAATAGACACGGGCTTGTACTAACCCGAGAACCTTCTGTAAATAAATGGTCGTGTTGCTCCACACAGACTTTTATTACTCCGAATTTATGTACGAAGTACAGTACAATATATGTCTGTATGAACATATAACCATATGTTTAAGGAGTCACAAATCCAACCCATGGATGGGCTGGATTTGTGACTACGGATAGATGGACTATGTATGTATTCCTATCCTTGCGCCATATTTGCATGTGAAGATCTTGGCCTTGTTACGAAACAGCGTGGGAAGCAAATTTGAACTACTCGTAAGCATTTATGATTGTCGTTCCAAGTCGAAGAGGGGATTGAAGTCGCCGGCGATCCATTAGCAGTCACCCATTGACTACGAGTAAACTCAGACTGTCGATATGAAAGTGAGCAAGCTTAAAGCCAAAGATCCTCATTCTTCGCCCGTGTCATGTCAGTACATACTGTACTACGTAAGTCTTCATGTCTTCATATACTTTCCATTGCTAGGCGCTTTCTCGCCTCACCCGTAAAAAATGCACAGTAGTAAACTAAAGGCTCCTCCTACTCGGTACGGAGTACTTAATATATACAGATGCAGATACATATATGCCAACTCACAAAACCAAGCCATATTCGGCGATGCGTCGGATCAATATTAGAGGCAGATGGGCTATTTGCATACGCTGTATACATATACCGGTCCCATCACGAGACGAAAATGCGACCGACGGAGCTGGTCCGAACAAACCATGCAATCGAACCCCTTAAAAAAAACACGCGATTAATTACATCGTGTCCATTAATGTAACCCTCCGTACTAATAGTCATTCCCATTCGATCGGCAATTACTCTGGCGGTTTTCCCGATGAGCCCGACGGGTCCGAATTGACTCCGGACTTCTCCGACACTCGATTTCATTGGTCGGACTGAAAACTCGGTAGGTGCATGCTGTATGGAGTCACAATACGAAGTACTGTACATACTTTGTACAACTTATGTGAATTTGACATCAAGAGCAATTTCCTAACTCGATGCGGCCAGTTTACACGCAGTGGGATGCAAGCCGCACTGCTACTATGCCCGCGGCTCAGCAACTCCCTTTGTTTATACCTACTTCATGATATAGTATAGTCTGTAGATTTGTCCGCTGTTTGGGTGAAAGCTTCTTTATGTGGATTGAATCAAGGTGCTTGGAATTTTGGCTCTAACAGTTGCAAAACTTCAGCCCTTTTTCTTTTAATATTCGCTGAATCTATATTAACTGTTCAGATCGAAATGATGATCTTGATGTAACCTGACCCTCTGCTAACCTTGACAAGTTTCTGCCCGGAGAAATCAGAGGCACTTGGCTAGCTTATCCATTCCAGGTCTAAGCTCATGTATGCGAGCCTTGCATAGTATCTTGTACACTAGAGAGACGGTGATGATCTCGAAGCCACCAACGTAATCCGTAATAGAAGATAGGAAGCAAACAAAAGCCTTGAATTGGGCTGAAAAGCGATCACGAATTCTTATACCCTAGACCTTCTAGCCATTCTTCACATCAAGGAATATAAAGATGAAATATTAGGTTGTGGATAGGTCACCGTCATATCTGACTTGCCATCAAGAAGCATCGGTGCTAGATATGACATCTATTGCAACAACAGATGAATTAATTGTGAGTGATATAACGGCTGGTGCTCCTATCAAGAATCTTGGGCTTTTCAAATATGTACTTGGTGCACTTGAAGCACATTTATCTGGTCAGGTACATGTGAGTGGTAAGAAAGTAGTCTTTACTAAAATGAAAGCTGTCAAGGCCATTGGAGCTGAGAAACTGGCGCATTTCCGCTTGTCCACTCTGTTCCTGCGGATAGCAGACTCAAAAGCCTACGTGGTAAAGTAAACCAACAAAGTTCCTTTCGAATGAACATAAATTTGCTACACTGAAGCCTTCAAAATTCCGCGAATGCGATACAATCTCGGGGTTTACCCTCAATTAAAAGTTGAAACTCTGAGCTTCGTTGTGCATTCTGTAACTCACTTTGTAAATCCCAAGGCAATCCGCTTATTGTATATTTACCACTTACTTAGGGATTACTGAAACGATGGTAAAATGATCAAACCAGATTACACGTGCCTGCAAGCAGTTGGTGGACAGTACCCATGGTCGCATGCAAAGCTGCAAAGACCTAGATAGGAATTGTCTTCCCCAAAAAGAGGTGCACCATGCCATCCAGTACTTGGAGGCGCCGGGATAGCAATACCGTATTGCGTGCAAGTGCAAGGACCAGGCGGGCAATATCCATAGCGACAGCAGAAGTTGCAAAGACCAACATAATTGCCAGGTCCGGTCCCTCCAGTGCAATCATTATTTCCACTGCCGCCGCCACCGGTAGGACCGCATGGCTGAGTTAATGTAGTGGTGCTATACAGAGTAGTTGCCGTCGTTAAAGTAAAGGTCACAGTAACTGTAGTCCCTCCCCCGGTTCCAGAGCAGGTTGTCGGACATGCATTTGGCGGAGTAGTTGGTGTAGTGGTGGTTGGGGGAGAACTTAACGTACTCGTAGAGCCGATAATCGAAGTTGTGGTGGGTGCTACGGGTTCTAGAGGTTCTGTGCCGAGTGAAGGGGTAGCCTGACATGTTTGAACCCGAAGACCCTGATTGAAAGCCGCCAATCCGTCTGCTTGTAAAGGGTCACTGGATCCAAGTGGTAGCGTTCCAACTGATCTCAATGATTTAGCTTCTTCGTACTAACAAATAATCGAATTTCCATACCGTATGCATTGAAATTGTACAATCCACATACACAGCCACCAATTATGGGCTTCAGACTTGTTCCAGAGAGGACCGAGCTTCCATTTCGAATAACTGTGAAAGAAGGGACTCCGATTTTCATTGGAATTTGTTGAGCAAATGCTCCAACTGGCGCCTCGTATGTATACAATGTCCCCCCGCTGTTTACCTGCACGTTCGCGGAGGACTGGAGAAGCGAAACAACAAATATTGCATCTTGCATGGACTGCCACCCATCTGGTCGACCCATGAAATAATTGCCGCTACCGTTGTTGGCCGGTACCATGCACGTATCAGTGGCATCGCAATTCACATCACGTGGAGCTGGTCGATACCAGTAAATTATCTCGTCTGATGTGATATAATTGGTAACAGATTTTGCTCCGTCCTTAAATGCCGCGATATATGGCTTGGAAATGTCGAGCCATCCATCGTGTGGCCTGTGCAAGTTAGCCAGACATCATCTGCGCGTAGTTATTAAATATCTTTCTCACATATCATTCACCCATTTCGATGCACCATCGTCCGTATGAATCGATTTCAAGGGACCGATATAATGCGATTCGCCATAGTCATTCCATGTGATTATTTCTATAAAGCGAGACCCCAGCTCGAGAATTTCATTCCATCGATCATACCATAGCAAATCGGATGGAAATACCCAGTTCTTGCTGTAAGAAACTTCAGGGCCAAAGTGGGTTGAAAACCACGGAGACACAGCTTTTATCCATGTTAGAAATTGGGCAAAAAACGCACAGTCTGCAAAATAAGAGCGAGGTTGCGAGGAAACTAACGTGCAACATAAGCCTTTCCGGCCAAGGCGTTGACATAGATCTTGTCTCCATCCTGTACAGAAACATTCTGACCCGGGCTAGGCGCTTTATTCTGTCCATTATTCGGCCACGCCATCCAGTTAAGTAGTCCATCAACACCTGATATATCCGTTCCATAGGTTGGGTGAAAGTTAGGTGCGAAAAAAATTGGTCTCCCAACAGCGTCACGTAAGGATGCCACGTTCAAGCCGTCCCCAGCAAATGAGGAGACAAAAACCTTATTGTCGACCATCAACTGGGCAGGTTTGTCGGCGTACTGCGAGATTTTCTGGCCAATAGCCCACACCTGTCCAGTATTCCACCAATTGAAGTCAAATGATATAAATACCTTCATCGAGTTTCTAGCTGCCGAATCATAGGCAAGCTGAAGTTGCTGATCCGTATAAGGATCAACACCAATGTTCAACGCAAAAGCATCTATGCCTAGTGAGCTAGCCCGCTTCATGTCCTCGTCATAATCGGAAGAACTGTGCCTGTCACTGGTTATGCCAATCTATAGCTCAGTAGGAATCAGCAATTAAGCCGCTCGACGATGAACCGGTACATAGTCTGTAAGCTTAGTTAGACCCACCATGAAATGGGCAAAGACCAGCCTGTTTGGGCTCTGCTGCTTGTTGATCTGGCTCTCATTCAATTTTTCGGGCAACGAGTGAACCAAGATACCAAAAAGAGACACCGCAGCTAGAAAAATCTTTTTTGGGATCATGTTGTGAGTATTTTTTTGCCTTCTGTACGAGACATGGTCTCAAGTGAAACCGGTAACTAGAGCTTCTTTAAAGATCGAAATTTCTAGACTATACGGAGGAATTTAGATAGCAAAATGGCAGCTGATCACTCGAGTGTAACTTTATAGAGTGAATATGTCCCAATCCATGTAAGCATTATATTACGAAACGTAGATTGTATTTGGTATTTTCAAGGCCTTTGAACAGGTGATTCCGGACTGCACGCGCTCGGCGATAGGTAACAAGTCTAATATAGCAGACAGGATTTTAAAGAGCCACAAGGTCAGGTGAATGTAAGTCAATGAAGAGAGAAAGAAGACCTATTGTACGGCATCTGGAGGCTCTTGTCCGGGTTCTGTAATTGATTACAGCATTAAGAGGCTTCAAAGGCACCCAGTCCATTGTCCACAATCTCAGGCTTACCCCTTAGTAGTATTATTATGCTGGACCGAGTATTATATTATTCTGACCGTAGCGTGATGGCTTGGCTGTGTGACATTGGACTATCGACAACCAACCCTGAAAATATGCCCTGTCAGCCGGTTATGGACTAACATTCCGAATGTAACCCACGTGCATTTTGGATAACTAGACGGTGCCCATCGAACCCCAGTAACGCACCAAGTAATTTCGATATCATGCCCCCTTTGGGCAACGAAGCAAATATCGCCAAATAAACGTAAAGGAGCAAAAAAGACGAGAAGCTGAAAAGAAGAGGGATGAAATCTATGACAAGCCATTGATGTCACAGCCATTAAACGGGACACAGCCAGTATACGAAAAGGCAATATTCGAAATGGGTGTACAGGTGACAAAATAAATCAAGAAACATCATCAGATCCATGGACGTCTCGTAATTTCCTCCTCAGCGGAGACTTGCAATGGGTGATATAAGCCTATAGAGGACGAATGAATGAGTTAGCAAGTACATATTGATGGTATTGCTGGCTTCGAGATAAAGTTGACTTTCTTCTGTTTGAGATTGGCTAGCCGAGAAATTGCAGTTTGATGGTTGGAAACGACTTCTTTTCTTAAAATTGGCCAGGTACCGGAGAGTAATGGTAGGATAGTGATGAAACCCAGAACAACTCACTCTTTTGCAACAGCACTCTCGATACTTCCTACATATTCCCCCATTTCCTTGCCGGCCCGTTCAAATATGATGAATACTTTGTCAATTATCTAGTTTCGTTATGTTCAAAATACCTACTCGCGCGGAGCCTGAATCAATGCCTGTTCAGGTATATGCTGAAACAGTGTGGATCCGACAAACATGATTTGAAGAGCTACACCTGGAAAGTCGAAATAACCTTGAAGACCAAGTGGAAAGAAGACTCGAGCGAGGAGAATGGATTTTAAATTGCCAGTTTGTACACCGACGGACAAACTTATCTTGTACTCGGCTGTTGAATCAAGGAAAATGGCACCGAAAATCGTGCAATTCCGAAATACCCCAACTGGAATGCAACCGGTACTCGCCTATTATATATTTGAAATTTAAGATAGCTGCCATTCCGCTGTGTCGCGGGTCAACGGGAATGCCCAAGAAACCATTATGGAATATACTGAATGGACTTTTTAACGCAGATTTAATGCGTTCCACATTCCAAGAGCAGCCAAGAAAAACGTTGAGTCCAGCATGCTGACGAAGCTATATGATATAAAGAGCGACTGAGGGAATGAATGGTGATCGTGATGATCACTCATGGAGATGCCTTCAGCACACTATTAATGCTACACGGAATCCTAGATTGGATCTATCGATAGTATTCCTGTAGCAGCAATGGGCTCTTTAGAAGCCAGTACAGGTAGTAGTTGTAAGCTGTTTTGGGTATTATTTAATTCACATACATCGGCATCCTCAAATATTAGCCCTCCTAGTCAACTGTAGTTACAATGTGTACATCATACGAGTCGGCCCCATCGTCGAATTTTGAAATTGAATTGAACCTTCGCTGAACCAGGGCCCAGAATTGTCATTATCAGACGTACATTCTAAGATAGTCAGAACCCTACCATCTGTGTTTCCGCTTGAATGACAATTACAAGTATGTCCTTCTTAGAAATGCGCAACGAAAGTCATGCTTTCGAGAGTAATTGATGCGTGATAGATCACATCTCGCCCCCACGCGATTTGGGCTTTGATCTGCAGCTGCAGCAATCCAGGATGACTGAGCAGCCAAGACCATCCCCACCACGTAGCTCTTTCAACTCTTTTGACTCAATGAACACCCCGAAGTCCATGGCAACTTCTTACACATCGACTCGCCAGCGTGCAAGCAGACCTAAAGTTCGCTCCGGCTGTTTGACATGCAAGTTCGTTTTCTTTTCTGAACTTATGACTACGCTCTCTTGCTAATTACTTCTTCAGAGCTCGCCATGTTAAATGTGACGAGGAGAAGCCCGCATGCGCACGGTATGATACCCCTCTGTTTCTCATAGAACCCTCCCCTCCCCCCAACCCCCCACTCTGTAGAATGATCGAAATTGTGCCATTTTTTACCTTCACCACTCGTAGCAAAGCATCGTGTTTTATCGAGCTGACAAATCCAGCTGCATTCGCACGGGGCGTGTATGCCAGGGCTATAGCACGCCTAAACCTCCTACTCCAGTCCGAATTGCCCAGCCACGTCGAACACTGGCCCCAGCATTGACAGTTCACTCGGCCACCGAGCTTCATGCTTTGGAGGTATTCTTTATCAAGACCGCACCTCAACTTGCAGGCTATTTTGAACATGACTTTTTCCGAGGTTGTGTTTTGCAACTCAGTCTTGCTGAACCTACTATCCGCGATGCGATTTCAGCACTCGGAATGCTTCACGAGAGAACTACACGGAAGCGGCTACTAGAGTCCTCACAGAACTCACTTCACCTACCGATGAAGCTGTATAATAGAGCTATCCGTGCAATCATAGACAAAGTCTCGGGGGTTAGTCATGACATCCAATTAGTCGCCATGGTCAATATCCTTTTCATCTGTTTTGAATATTTTCAAGGAAATCTCCACGCAGCTGCATCGCACATCACAGGTGGAATAAATCTCTTGAATAACTGGCGTGGAATGCATCAACAAGAAGCCCGACGCCCCTGGGGTCAACAGTACACGTCGGTGGAAGCTAACTTCATGGAACGGCAAGTCGCTCCACTCCTATCTCTCTTCAATATCAATGCTTTCCAGTGGGGGGTAGATATAAGCAATCTCTTCCTACTCAACCCCCTCGACGAGCAAGGAAGGCTCATTCTATCGACAAGGTTTGAGCTCCTCAGCGAAGCGAGAGTTGCTCTCATGGATTTGATTACAATCACGACATGGCATTTCCAACAGCTTGATCTAGTATCGGAACAAGACGGTCCGTCGGAAGCTGAGGCTTCCAGAATACACAATCTTATTGTTGAATCCTTCGCGCAATGGGGTGGCAAATTTGATGATCTTATTGAACGCAAAGAGCGAAATTGGAATGAGAGCGAGCGCCGAGCTGCCGACAGCATCTTCATCATGCGACACGGCCTTGACTGCGAAATAGCCAGCTACTATGAATCAGAGGCCGAAGATTTTGACTGGGACATTAATCGTCGGACGTTTGATTCAACGGTAGGATATCGACTTGACAATATCGCGTCTGATACTGAGCGCTTCTCCGATGAACTGTCCCGATCTTTGAGTCTTGACTTTGGGATGATATTTCCATTACACGGGGTAGCTTGGAGATCTAAATGGCCACATCTTCATCGAAGGGGGTTTGATCTAAGGTCTCGTCTACCCCAACTTGCTTCTATGCCAAATAGCAGCACCTATAATTCAATCTCCAGGCGAATGGTCGAGCTTGAAAATGCGCATCTTGACTGGACGCCGGAGCAGGCTTCAGCGGAGGGTCTTCCTCCTCCAAGTCGTCTGCGTATTCATGACTTTAGCGTGGCGGTTGATGAACAGCAACAAGGGAGACTCCCCGTATTTGCTGTTACGTTTTGGAGCAAGCCAGACGGCCCTAAAGGCCCTTGGTATTTCTTGACAGAACATATACACTTAGGGCCGGGGGTACATAGAAAAGAGGCTACTACACTAATAACAGCTTAATTCGTGTCAGATATTACGATTAGTATTACTATTTTCTCTACTTCTACCTACAAGTCCTGGTATTTCCGTCATAGCCACTTGATGCCCTGGGTGTATTAATTAGCCTGCGCGTATTCATAGTAGAATATAAGCATAGCATCAAATTTTCCCAATACAGATCCGGAGCTGCAAAATTGAATTATACTGTATATATATTCAACAATTACTACAATTACTACATGTAATCTGTTAGGAGCCCGTTCCATAATGTATGACGTCAGGACGTTGAGTCGACTTGGGGAATTCTCCACTAAAGGCAGCATATTTAAAGAAATGCAAGTGCCTAAATTTCGACAATCATATTTGCAGACGAGATATCTTCTCCGCTTTAAATTACTTTAATTCGGCCATCTGACTGATCAAAATTATGCCGATATTCTCATGAACGCTAGCAATCCCTTGTTCGTGGCGCAGGAGGCTGTGTGCTTTTACCCAATCAGCACAATCTACGACTCATGCCCGCGCTATCTGTATTATGCACTGCTCTTTGTATCCATCTGCACAAGATGGACAGGATGGTTGTTCCTGACTTTGTTGAGCACTGCTTCGGTGTACGCAGGCACAGCAGCAATTGAAGCGTTCATTCTGGTATCCAACCCACAGAAGTTTGCCGAGCCGTCCACTGTGACCATTCCCTACATCGCAGATAATACGTCTTTACAAAATGTCTTTCCTCAGATAGTGACGGGAACAACGTCAGTTCATATTTCACCAGGGGCTCTCGAGCTCGATGGAGATGCTGTACTCGCCATCGTCGTGACGGGCTATCTCGTCTTCCTACCTCTGCAGTGCTATTCGCGAGTTCTGACGCAAGAAAGAGCCCGCAATTTACTCTTCGGTCTCTGGAATATTTTGATGCTTGCCGGCGGGATATCTGCTCTTGTATATTCAAAACAAAGATCCAAAACACCTCTACAATTTATGTTCTGCTATCCTGACTTGCCACCCCTCGACCAAACATCTAGCGATGGATGGCAAGCGTCTTGGCGAAACTCCACTTGGAACGAGAGTGTTTGGAGTACTTTTTCAGATATCAATAAATGGGGCCAAATTGGAGACATTTGCTTTAACCCATGCTTCAATTCTAGTCAGATCCTGCGGCAGGCCACTTCCCTACAGTCATGGGTTGCATCTGCGGATTCCGAACTTGACCACCCGCATCGCTTCATCAACAGGATACTCTACTCTAAACGTTACATTTACAGCTTGGTCGGCATTAGCGTTCTTTTCAATTTCGTGCATCTCGTCTTTCGATGGTTGCCATACAAGAGCCACATTCCATCGAAGAACATCAATGTTATTTGGCGGGAACGAAAAGCAATGTACAACAGCTTGAAGACAGACCTTGCCAGCACATTCTCTACCAGTAAAGCCGAGCTTGAAACTGAAAAAGACATGTGCGCCTCGACTAGGGAAAAGGAAACATTCTGGAAACGACTGCGGCCAGCTTTCACTCGTCGTTATATGATGGCACTGTTCCGAGCTCTAGCCGACGGTCTGATCCTTCTTGGATTAGTTCTGAGTATGATTATCAGTCCGTTTGCCATCATTGCTTTTGTCATCTGGATCGAGTGGTGGATACATAATGATGGCCCATCACAGGAGCATCCCCAGCAAGTTGGCCAATGGTCTTATCTAGTTGGTATCGCATTACTGATGGTTTCAGCCGCGATATTGGCACTCAAACATCGAATTGCATCGAACAGTGAGCTGGATAATGAGATATTCGAAACAAGAGAAACTCTAGCAAAGTTGATACGAATGAGAGAGGCCCGAAAGCCGACAGAGACAGAGCCGTTGGGCATCTATCCCAGAGACTAGCATATGAATTTCTTGGCTTCCGCACAATATATGATCAAATGGTCGTCTGACTTTTGTGTCTTATAGAGCAAATTCTAGCATGTATCAGTGTGTAAATTTTCTAGGGTACACATATGACAGCCAACATTCAACCCCTCTCCCAATTCGGCTGTGGCTTTTTCGAAGAGCATGGGTAGGTAGGTCGTAGATATCGGAACGGGCTAGGAGGCTCGAAGCAGCAGGGTCAGTATGTGCGAGTCGAATGTGGCATGGTAGAGAGGACCTAGGGGTTAGCATTGAAGAAAAGAGCTGTCTAGTATCACATCGTGACTTCTATACCAAGATCGATTATACTATTTGATAGATCAATATTCCCCCAATACAATATGTATACAGCTACTGCAGCTTTCTTCATTCTTCTCCGCCCTCCCCGCTATGTCTTCTATGCATTCCGTACAAGAAAGTCCATGCTGCATGTCGTGAGCCTTCTACATTAGGGGATCACGGAATCAAGATTTGAGACCTTTCGCTTGAGATTGTCATAAACTCCGTCCTCGCTCCACGGTCCTTCGCAAAGTTGAAAACGTCCAATTTCGGGCTGTTCTCGTATGCTAAGAATAACTGCACTATGTACTGTACTGTACTTCACTGCACTAGAGAGATGATTGATCTTTGGTCGTTGAATCTAGCCTAATCGGGAGTGCCAAGCTCAATCTCCGCGGCAAAAGGCTTCCATGTCATCTCTTAAAAATCGTATCATCGGGATCATCAATGTTTTGGTGCGTTACATGCCTTTCGTTATTCGACTAGCTAACAGCGAGGCTGCTGGTATGTCGGGTGTTCTGTCCTTCATCCTTTCCCCCATTCGACCCGGACGTACTAACCATGCTCCTCGAGCATCCATGCCCGAATCACTACTAGTCACTTACACACACGCTCACTTGGCATTCGTGCGGGGAGATCTATCCCACTTTCTATTGGCACATCGATCGTCAGACCAAAGCATGATCCCTCATTTAGATGTAGGCTGTCTTTCATCCATGCTCTCATTCGGTGAACCTTGCTCATTATTTGTCCGAGTGTTCGCTTAAGCAATGAGTTACCCCAAGCAGAACCCCATGTAACACCAAAGCAGGGAAGAACGCGCCTTGGTCCCATTCTTGTCCGTGCGAGTTCATTTGGAATATAAGTCCAGTCCTAGCCTCCAGCATGAGCTGCGGAGTCATCTCGTTCATCGTGGTCAAACAATGATGCAGGAAGCGACAACTAAGAGCAGATTGGATTTTGATGGGAATGTTTCTCAGGACTACACTGTCACGCAACCTCAGGAGCACCCCCCTTTGTGGCAGTCTTTGAAAGGATGGCCGAAGGTGGTGGGTTACAATTTAGCTCTGAGCTCTGCGATCTTGCTTTACGGATATGATTTGGTTATAGTGGGCACTGTTTCTGCAATGCCGGCATTCCAGTAGGTTCCTCACGAGCCAAGTCGGTGGCATGCTAATATTTCCCAGACATCGATTCGGTGCCGAACTGGACGGAAGATACATTATTCCATCTGAATGGCTCTCACTTTGGAATGCGGCTAGTCCAATTGGTATGATGATTGGGTCAATTATCGGAGGCTATTATCAAGATAAAGGAGGCCGGCGACTATCACTGGCCACCGGGAGCTTCCTTTCGGCTATAGCCGTCGCAATATGTTATGTTGCAGATCTCCCCGATGCAATAGACTCTCGAAGGGGGCTGTTCTTCGCTGGTAAAATTTTCCAAGGGTCATGCATCGGCATTCTCCTTTGTGTTGTACAAACTTATATGTCCGAGGTTTTGCCGGTTGTCCTTCGAGGCCCTATCATTGCATTTCTCCCAATATTTACTTTGTTGGGCCAGCTTCTCGGTTCGATTGTGGTCTATACTTCTTTGAAACATCCCGGCGCAAGATCGTATAGAATTTGCTTTGCATCGCAGTGGCCTTTTTCGGCGGTTCCCTTTATCCTTTCCGGTATCATCCCAGAAAGCCCAACTTGGCTTGTTAGACGAGGCCAAGTAAGAAAGGCACTTTCTATGCAAAAAAGACTGGATACGGGAGATACCGATTCAGAAAAGGCGATTGACAGTCTCCAGGTCTTTATTCGGGCAGAACAAGCAGAGCGCGTCTCACAAAACTACCTAGACTGCTTCAAGGGCGTGAATACTCGTCGGACATTTATTGTTTCCTGGAGCAGCCTCATACCGCAGACCTTCGGATTGCAGCTGCTGGCGAATGCATCATATTTCATGCAGATTGTCGGTATGAATGCAACCAATAGCCTGATATTTCTTATCCTCGGTATTGGATTGGGCCTTATTGCGAACATCTTTAGCCTCTGGACCTTGAACAGGCTTGGCAGACGATATCTGATTCTGTCTACTTTGGCTTTGGCTTTCGTGTTGTGGCTGGCATTAGGTATCGCCGGATGCTTCGACGGCGTGGTAAAAATATGGTAAGTCAAAAGCAAAGTACACTGGGCCCTTGTCTCTCCTAACGCGACTTCGGCCTTTTAGGTATACGGCAGTGAGTATGATGGTAATTACAATGGTGTGTGGATTGGGCATCTGGCCGGCCTCACACGTTGTTGCTGCCGAAACATCTTCTCTCCAGCTTCGAGCCAAGTCCCAAGGCATCGGATGGTTTGTTAGTGGTATAGCCACCGGAGTGTTCTCTGTGATTCTACCCTACATATACAACGCTGACGCGGGTAATCTACGAGGCAAGACCGGATTTGTCATGGCAGGTTTTGCAGCAGTGGGGTACATAGGGTCTTGGATCAGCATCCCCGAGATGAAAGGAAGGTCGCCGATGGATATCGATCGTATGTTTGCTCTGCAGCTACCTACGCGCGCTTTTAAAGATTGGAAGAGCGATGTTACAGTCGAGGCTGCTGCCAAGACTTCCGATTTCTTGCGACGCTAGCAAAACGTGCTCAAGGAATTGTTGACTTGAATATCAAGCTTATGGCCTCCCATAGCCTACAACTACTCATATTGAGAGCTTTATAATATGCGAGATACAAGTCGTAGAAGTCGAATGAGAGAGAGGAAACGTAACGCGGTTAGTCTTTCAGTAGACTCCAGTGTATAAAGAGTCCAGTTAAATACGTGGACCAACACACGAAACGTAGTTTGATCTGATATCATCTAATCAAGATAACTAACTATAGGTATGGTCCATATCCGCTGCGATATTGTTGTGAGGTGATAGTCTGCCACTGCCATCTACTCCGAGAGCCTAGATGCAGCGAGAACGTGACTATTTTCTCCAGTTCCTAATCAACCAGCTCCGCACTTTGTTTCATCAATATCCGATAAATTGGACCCTCTAGAGCCTATTCAAGACTATTATCTACAGCCGCGCTTATTGTACCAAGCATCCACTTATTCATGATCAATTCAATTCAATTCAAGATTCAATTAACCTGATGCAGCCTCACTATGTGCGTAATGGCTATGCAGGCGCTTCCTCCAGCGGAAACAAGAACCATCCAAACGCCACGCCCGTTGTAATCAAAGACATAGGAGATATGGCGTCATGCCATAGTAAATCGAGTACCCAACGCGCACAAACAGTAATGAAACAAAACCAATGAAGAAATCGGGCTGCTGCCAGCACACACTGCCCATGCAGCCACACCTACGCCCGCTTCCGCATCTTCCACTTTACTTCTTCCTGTCCTTTATACAGTCTTCCCCTTTGATACAACAACGTAGCGTCCCCGACAGCCCTTGATCCTTTGATCCCATTTCCTTTTGACTGCTCCATCGCCCTAGCTAGCTGCTCGTAGCTAGCAGAGCATATTCCCTTCCTATATACAGCGTCTCCATCTCTCACTTATCCATGAGTTACCTCGATTGGACGATGATAATAGCCTGAAAAGGCGACTGGTGCCTTGTTGATTTGGCTTTTGAATGTTATTTTCGGGACATGCTCCCTAATACTCGAAGTGCAATGGTACTGCAAGCGAAACGATTCAAAGATGAAGGGGAGAGGTAGTTATTGAGGTAATGGCCCAGAATTTTTAACTTTCTGTAGTGAGTTCCTAATAATAGGAGGTAATATATAATACCGCCACGGCCCACCGCCACGGCCCACCGTCTCTTCCAATCCCTGCGTCCTTTTCACATCTTTGATTCTTTCTCTCTCATTTTATCCAAAGTAGTTTTCAAAGAACTCACACCCTTTCGCATTATGGCTAGAGATAGTCGTGTACTGGAGATTGTTATTGGCGCCGACTTGTCGTGCCCTACAGCTGCTTCAGAACTATGTCGTCGGGGTATTGATGTCATTATACTCGAGGTATCGCATAATGTTGGCGGCAGAGCCAATTCAACCACTACCAAACTCGGCTCATATATGGATTTTGGAGGGCAATGGATAGGATACGGATATAATTGTATCACGGATATTATATTATGATATCCGTATAATAAACTATTGCATTATTCACTAGATATACAGTGCCAGGCGAAAGGTTCGACACTAGGAAGGCTATTATTACTGCCCCCCCCCCGGGGAATATTGAAAAATATTATATTGGGCCCGCCAATGCCTGTCACGGGATTCCTGACAATGAAAAGGTCATCCTGGTGAAGCGGTGTGGCATGAGGTCGATCGTACCTGAATGAAGTATCACTTTCACCACAAAGCCGCTTCGGGCATGAATGCATATCGAGGCTTCCACGTGCCGGACTGGATGAATGACCCCGTGTGCATGTATAGGTCTCCGTGAAGTTTCTTCGAGAATCAGTCTCTGTGTATTCTACTAAGTGATTGAATTGATCTCCTATCTTTCCTCTCCCATTATCCTCTCACCTAGTCAACAAGTGCTAGCTTGTACCCTAGTACCATTACACAACAATTACATTTTTGATACTGAAAAAAAATTATATTCTGAATTTGTATTAAATTATACTAAACCGGATATTTTGTGGATATAGCACCAGAATATGGGCAGGATACGGTATATCGTACCCTAGTACAAGAGTATAGAACTTATATCCTTGCCCTAGTGGGCCTCGGGTATAGAAATTTGCCCTAGGGTTGGGCATTGGCGAGGTCTACTATAAACGTTCAATTGATGTGTAAAATATTGAAGATACTTTGCAAATAAGTGTTTACTTTATAATGTACAGGCAGTTCTGGTATAATGATACTAATATAGTCCTTGAAATTATATAGATCAGTGGCTCATTCCCGAGGCGTAAAGACCGAGGCGTGGGGCCGATAGTCGGCCTTCAATTCCCAGTGCGGATACCTCGGCCGACTCTAAATACATCCTCAGCAATGATGGCCCAAAAATCATCAGAAGTTTCAAAAAGGAAGATCATGTGAATTGACAATTTGATCGACAAGATATCTAGCTAGAGAGGCCGATAATATATTCTATGACAGTATTATGCCTTCTTGAATACGTATATGGTTTCGTTGCTGGTAGAGTGCGTGGAAACAAGCTCCAGTCCCGCCGTTGTCGCTGCAAGCAGTACTTCACCATCCTACCACACCCGTCCACCCATTGAAGCCACGTCCTCATCGATGATACTTTCAACTCCATTTCCATCTTTCTTTATCACCTGCCCTGGTAGGTCCCAAAAGGCAAGGTTGCCCTCCCGCCGCTGCGTTATCCGCCCCTGACGATACACAATCCCGGGAAACAATGCACTTGGAATATCCTGAGAGTAGTTTCCATCGTCCATGCGCTCCTCCAGTCTTTTTCGTTCCGCTTTGCGTGAATCATCAAAAACATACCGAACCGAGATGAAGACACGGCCTGTCTTTGGACGCAAGACCCTAGTTGCTTGAGCTAGAAATTGTTCTGCCTGTCCAGGCTCTGATAGCACACTGATGCTTCCGGCCGCAAATGTCATGAGGTCGACGCTTGGCGGACCTTGAAGCTCTTTCACCGCCGCAAGATCCGTCGCCGAGCCCTGGATGTATTTCACACCATGCGACAAGGCTTTTGGCAATCTTTCGTTCGCGCGCCTTACCATGTGTGCTGAATAATCTAGGCCTAGAAACTTTGTTTGGTCCGAGGGCTCGCCACTTTGGACTAGGTTGTCTGCGAGCTGGATAAAGACACGGCCGCTTCCACAGGCAATATCGAGAAAGATAAATTCATCTTCTGGGCCATTCAAGGTGCGCTTGGCGCGCATGTCTTTGTAGGCCTCCAGGAAGACGTTCGCATCCTCATTCAGGAAGTCAAAGTACTCCTGACCGATATCATAGAGCTCTACCCAGTAAGGTGAGTGGTATCCGTCTTTCATTGTAGTGATGGTGTAAACGAAACTTTTTGAAAGCAGGAGAGATGTGTAGAGAACCTTGGAAACTGATGAATTGGCGTAACCATAAAATCAATCACTGCCCGGGTGGCACTTTTTATACATACCTACTGTAGTGGGGAGTATCGGCCTGCCCACCAGTATAGGGATTATGTAAGGAAGTTGGCCTAATTTGGAAGGGAGCCTTATATACAATTATTTAGATAGCATCTTTAGCATCACCCAGAGTCAATTACAAGAGTTCCAGCCTATTCGAGAGAGTGCCAGCAGTTAGCCCTAGTTGGGGTGTTGTTTACCCTCATCCTTCTGCCCCATTCGACCTGCACGTACCGACCGTGCTGCCTCGAGCATCCTATCCCGTTTCACTACTAGTACTAGCCCTACGTCACAGCCGCAGTATCGAGGGTGCCACAGAAAGGGACCGGACAGGTAGTACAATCATCTGTACCTACCTAGGTAGCTAGTAGTGCAAGGCAAACCATGCATACTAGGAATTATAATAACGGATTAAAATCTACACCGTCTATCTATTTAGCTATCTAGGTATATTGTGAGCGCAAATTAACTATTCTCTATATACCTGTTCACAGCTGCAAGAGACCGCAAATGCCCCAAGATCCTAAGCCATGAGTGGCATTGCATAAAGTCATGCTGAGAGTTATGCTGAGATGCGATATGGTAGAGTCCTTTTCGATTAAAAAATAAGCCAGAATTATTGGTCACATATGAGGGGTTTTGGAGTGCTAGATATGATCATTAACAGTGTATAAAGGTCGATAATCTGAATTTCGGAAATTAGACACCGACTTATGTACAGTAAGGTTATACCGATCAATGAAAGCTAATTCCATGCATGTGTAGTAGCTTTTGTTATTCTCCTTACTGAATATGAAGTGGGTATATGCACGATTTTTATCAATGTTGCTCAATATATGATCTATCGCCAATCATGTTGTGTAACTTCAAATCCGCTGCATATGCATGAAAATATTTAAATTGACGCTGTTGTAGAACCTACAGGTTTCACGGCCAATATGCATGACGTCGTTATTTGGTGTCTGAAACCGAACAGGTCGAAAAGTTCGCGACTGTACTCCGTACATATGAGAACATTCAAGCAGACTTAGCAGCGTGTTCATTACATAACATTCTGGAAAGCAAAAGATAAACATGCAAGAAGCGCCAAGAACCCCGAGGCCACTTCAGACTGCATCCTCCTTCTCAGATCTATACTCACCGCCGGTAGATAAGCCACTTCTTTCCCTTGTGATAACTAGTATCTCACGACTACTTATCTCCAGGCTAGCACAGCCCATATGGGACTTATACCGAAATAATCCAATCCCGTCACAATACTAGTATATAAAATAAAAGATTCAAGTCAATACCCGTGGACTACCTAGGTACTTACAGTACTAGTAGGTATTTGACAGCACAATGACTGTCACGGTCCAGAAAAGAGAGGATGGAGTCCTTCCACCAGACGAGTCAGAAAAGCACTTTCTAAAGGTAGGGTAATTTGGATCATGGCGTGCAAAATTGAAATAGCTTGCTGATACGAAGTAGTCTGGAGCCACCCTCTTTCAAGAATTGACGACGTCTGTTGTTCCCGGTATTTTACAGAAGCGGGAATGTATTCTGTTACCGATACCAGAGCAACTAAGCCAGAAGGACCTTTTCTATCATACACTCTTGTCCTGGGCGGTGGTACAGGTGCAGTATGAAGGACAGAGTCAGATCATATTCGATGTCCAAATTCCAACAGTCGGGCTGACCTCAGAAGGGCAGCCGGATGACGACTTGGGCGATGAGTTTCAAGGGACATTTCTCTCATTGCAGTTAGAAATTGAGACCGAAAAGTCTATTTCGGATGCATTGATACATGTCCAAGACCGAGCCACGGCGTCGAGTCAAATTGCAGAGGGAAGTCATGAACGCATCGTATCTCAGACGGTCCTTTTGATAGAAAATGGAGCAAGTCCCACCAGAGAGTCCGCCGAACAGGATTTTTGCAATCGATATGGTTCCGTCATTTCTTTTTGTTTTACTCGCGACGCATGTGAATTTCGCGTTCTTCAATCCAAGATCGACCATCTGCGGGTTAAGAGGCAGGTCGAATACGTATTTCAGACTCTCTTTGGCAAATTAGAGACTCGCATTCATGAAATTCATTCGCTTAATCCTCTGGACTGGAAGGAACTTCGTGACCGAAATGGCAAGGCCCCACAGCGAGTAGATATGTGTGTGCACGACGCCATCCAGGAACAGTGTCTCCGCCGACCTCACGCACCAGCCATCTGCTCATATGAAGGAGAAATGACATACGAGCAGCTTTTCGTCCAGGCGACCCGAGTGGCTAAATGTCTGCAAGCTCGGGGAGTTGGCCCTGAGAAATTTGTTCCATTGTGTTTCCCCAAGACTCGCTGGGCAGTGATTTCAATCTTGGGTGTGATGCTAGCCGGGGGGGCCTTTGTACTCCTGGAAACAGCATATCCTCTGGCCCGCCTCAAAGATATTTGCCAGAAGCTGGAGCCAGCAGTCATTCTGTCTGTCAAGAGCACGTCTGATCTTGCTCAGAATCTGGCTCCTGATGTCTTGATAGTAGATGATGAGGACAGCATGCCGCCGGACGCGGCAGCGACCTCCTTCCAAGAATCTTCTGTGAAACCATACAATTCTGTCTATGTTGCTTTCACATCTGGGTCTACAGGGTCTCCAAAGGGAGTAGTCATTCAGCATCACGCGTACTGTAGCGCTGTGGGGACTCACATCGAGAAATTTCACATCGATGTGGACTCTCGCGTCTTGCAGTTTTCTTCTTACGGATTTGATGCAGCTGTGCTCAAGACTCTTAGCACACTGATGGCTGGAGGTTGTCTGTGCGTGCTAGGAGATGCGCAGCGAACGGATTCATTCGTGGAGTCCTCTCGTGCCATGCGTCCATCGCACGCCTTCCTAACCCCCTCTTTTATTCGATCATTGACGCCAGAGGAGTTTGAATATATCGGCATTCACACCCTTGTTTTTATCGGGGAGAAGGTCACCCCCAGTTCTTTGTTATCTTGTCCCAAGAATGTGCGAGCAATCAACGGGTATGGCCCAGCTGAATGCACACCCATCACCTCAATTCATCCTGATATACGGGCTGCCACGAGTCCCTCAAACATTGGCTGGTCGCAGTTCTCTACTTGTTGGATCGTCGATCCCCGTGACCATAATCAATTGGTCCCTATTGGAGCCATCGGCGAACTCATCGTCGAGGGCTGGACTGTTGGACGAGGATATTTGAAAGATGAGGCCATGACGCAGGCTGCGTTCATTTCATCTCCCAAATGGCTCACTTCCATCAGAGGCTCAGAAGAAACGCCCCCCCTTTATAAAACAGGCGACTTGGTGCAAGAGCTGCCGGACAAATCTTTATTATATGCTGGCAGAAAGGGAACACAAGCGAAACTTCGTGGCCAGAGACTAGAGCTGGAAGAAGTCGAAACACACTGTCGAGGCTATTTTCCTGAGGCAATTGAACTCGTTGCCGATGTGACCAGCAATGATGACAACTCCTTTCTCGTGCTCGTTGTGGTAATACGCCCAACCAGCGAGGGATTCAAAAACCACAAATTTCTCTTACCACCAACCGATGACTTTGTTGATTTAGCACAAGCCGCCAAAGAGGGCCTAAAATGCACCCTGCCTACCTTTATGGTGCCAACCATCATCTTGCCGTTTGACGAACTTCCCACCAACTCCAGCGGAAAGATGGATCGGCAGCAGCTGAGGAGGTGTATTACAAGTTTATCATCTCACGAACTTCGGAAATACCAGCCCCTTGCACAATCAAAATCTTCCCCGGTTTTGCTCTCTGGTATAGAGGGAGTTCTGCAGGGTATTTGGGCCAAGGAACTCCATATTGCGCGAGAAAGTGTAGGACCAGATGACAACTTTTTCATCTTGGGAGGCAATTCTATCTCTGCCATGAGGGTCGTTTCAAAGGCTCGATCTCAGAACCTATTACTGGTGGCGTCAGACCTCCTGTCATATCCAAGCTTGTCTGCTCTGGCCAAAAATGCCACACCGACAAAGGCTATCGCATTTGACACAACGCCATTTTCTCTACTGGGCGCAACACCAGAGTCATTGAACCGTTTTCACGCCAAGCTACGCGAGGAACATATTATTCCCAACGGTGCCCAGATCGTAGATTCGGCACCTCTGACAACCTATCAGTATGAGATGCTGGATACGAATGGTGTGGAAAGCTTCGTGTTCTTCTATGATGGTCCAGTGAGCAAAAGGAGTCTACGGAAGGCGTGCCAGACAGTCTGGGATGCTTATACGATCCTCAGGACAGTTTTTGTCCCCATGGATGACAGAATTGTTCAGATTGCTCTTTCCAACGTCGACCTTCCCTTCTACACAATTGAGACCAACGAGGATGTGGAGTCAATGGTCACATCCTCCGCCAAGGAATCATGTCAACGCTCCTCTCTTGGACCTCTGGGTGCATCCTTCACTCTTGTATCGGGTCAGCATGGAAGGAAAAATGGTTTCATCATTACGTTATCCCATCTTCAGTATGATGGTGTGTCGCTGCAATTTCTCTTTGACGATATCACGTTGGCATATGGCGGAGAAGTCCCAGCTCCTCGGCTTGATTACTTCAACTATTTGTATTTTCGTGCCCAACATTCCTTAGATAAAGCTTTCTCTGCTTGGAAGCATTATCTAAAGGATGCCCCAGTCAATCGATTGCTGGAGGAACATCATCCGGGTAGCAGTCATCCTCCTCAGGGAACAGCATGGTGCCCCATTCAGGAACAAACGATACCCATACCCTCTTTTCCACAGACACTTACACTGGCCACACTTGTTCGAGCTGGGTGGGCAATTGCCCTGAGTGAGCGCTACCATGAACTCGACATCCTATTTCAACAGACAGTCCATGGCCGGGATTCTGTTCTAGAAAATGTGCATCACATCTTTGGCCCATGCATCAACAAACTGCCATTTCGCATTGCAATAAATGCAACCGACTCCGTACAAGAGTTTTTAACTCAAGTACAAGAGCAACAATCGAAGGCACTGCGATACGACTACTTAGAGATGCCCGAGATTCTCCAGCGGTGTACACCGTGGCCAAAAGACACCCGCATGGCATGGCATTTGCTGCATCAGAATTTCGACGCGACATGGAATTGCCGTCTAGATGGGGTAGACTCTCTTGGACAGGAATTCTTTGATGGACGTGCACCCAAGTCCGAGTCTGGACTCGGGATCTGCACCGTGCAGGGAAAGTCACTGCACCTAGTTATCACCGAAGTCGCAACACCAGGTGATTCTGGGCGAGCTGAAATGCTCCTGCGGCGGTGGACGCAACTAGTGGAGACGCTCGCTGTCTCTATGACATGTCAACTAGAGAGCATAATTGAATTGCAGAGTGCAGAAGTGGCCTAGTGAAGAAAGAGATCCATACGTGTGAGCCTTCTTGTATTTACGTTAAGAATATTCGATCAAAAACTATCATACGTAAGTATTTCATTCTACTGACACAACGAACGATGTCACTATATACTACTTCTATAGACCCGTCTTTCTGACTGCTCGTACAGGCGATGAGTGTTATTGAATTACCACGATGTCCAACATCCACAAACCCGTCCAGCGCTATTGTCTTTGTACTTAGTTATGACGTGAAGACGTAAACCCGCCATTCCTTACGGTTCTCGGGTTGAACGAAATTATGTGTATTGTACTGTGCAAGTAAAGACGGATTAACTAGTAGAGCTGCAAGATAAGTACTTAGTGACGTCGTACAGAGGATGGATCATGCATTAAATTGCGATATATAGAGAAGTAAGCCCGATGGGGCTGATTTATTACATCCCTTATTTTTCTTTTTTCTTTTTCTTTTTTTTGTGGTTCTTTTTCTTTTGTTCTACCATCTGATCAGCCCAACCTCGATCTCCGAGTCACAAAGCGTGCCTAGTCATGCAACCAGTGGATTGCCATTTAAAGCTCGCGGCCATCGTTGCAGGATTTCGTCGCTATGAGAGTTCGCAGGAGCTCACTTATCCAAGAAATAAACTAAGATGAGCATCGCCTGATTTCCTTATTCCTGTCTCATCGTCCCAATGTTTGAAAGAAATTACTACGGGGTACATAAATAGTTGTCAATGCCAAAAGCAATCTTACATTTCATATAGAAAGCAAGGGGAAGGGCAGTAAATTGTGATGATCCCATGGCACCTGCGCTGCTGTACGGAGTACTTCGGACTCCATACAGGCATCAGGAATCGCGTTTACACAAAGCGGGGCACATGAGTCCACATGCTCTACTGCAGCATTAGTCACGGAAGATGTATATGCACGATAGCTCACAAACAAAGCTAGGGGTTTATAAGCATGTGAGTAGGAAGAGACTCAGAATTCGCTGGCCTTTATCAAGACACAATCAGGAAATACAGGTCGGTGCTTAGTGATTAGCATAAAACTTGGAATTCCATGAAGTGGGATTGCTGATATTGGATTTCTGCGTGAATCTTTTCATTGTGCCTAGGCTCCGACAATTTGAAGATGACCAAAACACCAGAAGCTCCGGTTCCACGCACGATGGAAAAAGATCATACTCAGCAGATCAATGTGATCATTGTCGGACTCGGTATTGCTGGCCTCACCGCAGCAATTGAGTGTCATCGGAAAGGACATAAGGTTATTGCGTTTGAAAAGACGCCGAAGATGATGCATATTGGTGAGTGTGATCAGTATCGAGTGACGATATCTTGATACTAACCCTGGAATAGGGGATATCTTCAGCATTGGTCCTAACGCCGAATCCGTGATACGGCAATGGAAGGACGGTGCCATTTCGCGCGCCTTGAATGAGGCACGGTGTGCGATTGACGAAATCAAAGTTTTTGATGAGACCGGCAAGTTGCAGAACGTCAATACCATGGAGGGGTACCGTGAAGGAGAAGGATACGTGATCAACCGCGCAGAAGCAGTGGATATTTTCTTCGAATACGCGCAGAGTTTGGGTATTGATATTCGGTTTAATTCCAACGTTACTGAGTACTGGGAAACTCCGCATAACGCGGGAATTATCGTCGACGGGCTTAAAATTGAGGCAGACTGTGTCATTGCTACAGATGGGATTCATAGCAAAGCCAGAAATGCTATCTGCGGTGCGGTGGTGCAGCCCAAGAAGACCGGAAGTGCAATCTATCGATCGGGGTATGCCATGGAGGAGCTCCGTGGCCACTCTGGCGCAGTGTGGTTGACCGAAGGAAAAGAAGACGTAGACCAACTATACCACTTTATCGGCAAGGACATTACTGTACTTGTGGGAACTGGCCGAAGGGGAAAGGATGTTTACTGGGGATGCATGCACAAGGTATACAAACTCGAAGTCCAACCAAAAATGCGGGGAAAATTCTAAGTCACTACAGAGCCTTCACGATGTTTCGGAGTCATGGATCCAAGTGTCTGATGTTAGGCGAGCGATAGAGCTTATTTCAGATTGGAATGTCAGGGATCGCCTGGAGCCTATTATGGCATGTACGCCGCAGGGCAAATGTTTTGACCATTTGGTCATGACCATGGACCAACTTCCATCCTGGGTGTCACCGAAGCACAGGATGATTGTTCTGGGTGACGCCGCTCATCCTTTTCTCCCCAATACAGGTCAAGGAGCAAACCAAGCAATTGAAGATGGAGCGACTGTCGCGATATGTCTTGAGCTTGCTGGCAAAAATCAAGTAACCAAGGGGGTTCAAGTCGCCGAGCGCTTGAGATATCAAAGAGTGGCCAAGATTCAAGAACTTGGTCACCGGATGCTCAAGACACTTCAAAATGCTGACTGGGATGGTGAAAAGGACGAAGACGCTCCAACAATGATAACGCGCCCAGCCTGGATTTATTCCCATGACTGCCAGCAATATGCATACAATGAATTCCAAACCGTCGCGCAACTGGTGAGTGAGCGCCGGGACTTCTGATAGATATTACAACACACCAAATATTTCCCCTTCGTCACCTGAGAATTCAATTGCTTGCGGGGATAATTTCTTTTATAATGTACTTCTCGGCCACTGTTATTCTAGAGATATTATTTCCAGAAGGTACCAGTTAGTCTTCATAAGGCTTACTGTCTTAGAGGGTTGTTCAAAACCACCTGGTCAGAGTATTTTATATCATGGATATCTCTATCCCCCCCAATTAAACCGTGACTGAAGGAGGGTTTCGTATTTCACTATATTAGTACTTAAATTGATTTTTATTTCGGCTCGGTACCTGGGTAGTACTTGATGATTCTGGATACCTCTCATCTGCTAGCGAAGTCGGAAGAACAGTTCGTGTTCATTCTGGCTATGCGATGAGGTAACTACAGCCTTCTCGACAAATGACACAGGACAATTTCGTTTTGTCTTTTCTTGTCTTACCTGTACAGATTATAGTTTCCCTGGCGATAAATGGATTATCCAGTGGTGCTTTACAATGTAATCATTGTCATACTCCGCTAATATGCAACCTCCCCACCAGCCGGCCCTTGCTTTACTTCTATATGTGCAGCTGTGCAACATGGCCCAGCCCAATTATTCAGGTAGTTTTCCACATTCCACCCCCTTGCAGGCTCCGTTTTTTCGAGAATGGATCTTGGGCCTTCTATTTGACTGATTTAATCTTTGAAATTCGCGACGATATAGCTTTCGGTATAAATCTACAAAGAAGTGATTTTGCCCTTCAATAACACAATGTCATCTTTGGTTTCGTTCTGTGGAGCTTCGCCCATTTACCTCGCATTCGCTGGTATAATCTTCAGTTGGTATCTTATCACTCGTTGGCGCAGACTCCATCGATCGTGGGTATGCAATCTACTACAAGTTTGGCATTGCTCATAACTCATAAATTCTGCAATAGGTCAATGTACCGGTCGTAGGAGAGCGTGGTCTCCTTGGGTTCTGGAGGAATGTCCCCGACTATTCAGATAAGCTCAATGAGATACTAAAAGTCGGCTATGACAAGGTTTTTTTCTTACCTGGTCCCTTAAACTCATTCGCCGCTGACCTTCAAACCTTGGAAGCATCGTGACTTTGCCTTCCAGGTTGCAACAGTACGCGGATGGGATGTGTGTATCTGCAATGAAAAAATGGTAGCGGAGATGCAGGCTCTACCCGATAGTATATTTTCGCTCAACGCTTTCAACGAGGAGTACTTTCAAACAGCTTATACATCCCCCGGATTCGTCGACTCGAAGCCTACGGTTCCAGTTTCAATACTAGCTAAGTCATTGGTCTGGTCACGACAAAGGGTCTCATCTGAGACGGGTACCTACTTTTCGGGGCTGGTTGAAGAATTGGAATACGGATTAGAGGTAGAAATGCCAGAGAATACCGAGGAAGATGGTTGGCAACAAGTAAATTGCTTTGAATTCAGCAGCCATCTAATGCTAAGGCTGATTGCCCGTTTGCTGTTTGGCAGTCCTCTGTGTCGCGATCCAGAAGCGATTGACCTCTTTTCTCGCTACGGTGCCACAGTCCCTCGAGACGGCCAACGGATTGCGCGATTTCCAGCACTCCTGCGACCGTGAGTCTACACATTTCCCTTCCCTCCTATGTGCCACGTATTGATTGCCGTCCCAGCTGGTTTGGACCTAAATTTCCGGCGTCTCGAATGTCACGACGTTTGGACAAGATGTTACTTGACACGATGGAACAGCGGAGACGGATGGGCTTACAAGAGCCAGAGGTTCGGCGGAAATAAATCCACTTTCTTATCGTTGTTTCACCTATTCTGATTAAATAGCAGACAATCACCGACTACCTGGTCAACTGGTTGCATTCCGAAACCACCTCTGATCTAAGCGAGTTGAGTGTGGCTCAGATGATGGTTTCCGTCATCTTCGGCTCCGTACATTCTGCAGGCATGGTAGGTCCGCAATATTGCTCTACAATTTGGCACTACTGACGGAAACTAGGTCTTGGCCAGTTCTATTTACGAACTTAGCGCGCGTCCAGAATATATTGAGCCTCTTCGAGAGGAGGCTCTGGCTTCCCTGCAGTCACATCTTGGATGGAAAAAGGAGACTATTGAGTCACTTCCCAAGATCGATAGTTTCATCAAAGAAAGTCACCGTCATAACCCTATTGGAGCAGGTAGGAATCCGACTAAATACTCGAAAACGTGATTGCTGACTAGTGACAGCTTCGTTGTTTCGACTTGCAAAGAAAGACTTTTCATTTCGGAATGGATTGAAGATTCCAGCTGGAACGTTTTTGTACACCCCAAACTCCCCTCTACTAAATGATCCAATATATTATGAGAATGGGGGTGTTTTTGACGGTATGCGCTTCTACAAACTAGGACTGCAGTCAGGAAGTCCGGATGATTACAAAATAGCAGGACAATTACCGAAGTCTCGGCAGTTTGGGGCCGGGAGGCACGCTTGGTAAGGCCATGAGAATTACTCGCCCAGTCCACAGCCATGCTAACGTGTTACGTAAACAGCCCTGGAAAACAGCTGGCGGCTGATTCAATGCGCTTGATTCTTGCATATATATTGGTGAACTGTGAAATTGAGAGAGATGGCGGCTCCAAGACCTCGAAAGGATTTAGTTTTTCAAGCACTATTCGCGTCCGAGTCCACAAAGAGTCAGGCCAAAAGAAGTAACATCCCGGAGTCAGACAATGGTTAAAAGGGGAATCGGTTGTCTTTGGCACAATTTCAGCGGCATGGAAGGAAATGACACAGTGTTTCCGTCAATAGAGAGTTTCGAAGGGCGGGATACTTCATATTCAATGGATGCGGTTTAAACCTTCCCCCCTTGCTTATATTCATTTGTCTTCAATAATATCGGGTAGTTCCATGTATAGCTACACATCTGGCATCTCCAAGTTGAGGCTGGGTAGTAGTTTTGGAAATACACGACCTATCATTCTCTGACAGCTAGTGCCCACCTTGGATAATTAAGAGTATCTAGAACTTGAATACCCTTTGTGTCTTTGTATGGTGACTTTCTGCATACATATCTATTTGCTAGCTTAGAGCATTCATCTCCTCACTAGGGATTTGAAGTTTAATACATTTTCAGGAATTCAAACCAGGAAGAACATAGCCATGCGATATTGGGTGCAATTACAGCTACCTAGGCACGCACTATGATGATATTACATGCGGTGATCACTTGCAATTCCTGCCTACTCCCATTTCGAGCGCATCCGCAGCTTTGAGAAAGTATAGCGATATTCGCGAGGTCAGTCGACGCGTCGGCCTATAAATAGAACTTCAAGGAGCTGTTGTGAATTACGTTACGCTATCAGAGATAAACGCCATAAGGGCATATCATGACTACCTAGCTCACTACCTAGCTCTGTATTTAACCGAACTCGTTGAAGGTCCGGCACCCTTCATAAAGATATGAGGATTCTTCTCCACCCTCTCCCACGCGCTTTTAACAATGTCCTCTTTCTTGGGGTACGCACTTTGAATTGAGCTTCAAAATGCTTTGGAGACAATAGCCCTGTTACCATGTCCAATGTATCTACATCCCCCATAGGTATGATATCAAATCCCCATAGAACGCGGCTGGTGACAATAGCCAAGGTGTCCTGAGCAATGTGCCACCCAGGGCACGAGCGACGACCAAACCCGTAGGCAGCGAGAGGAGCATCAGGGTTTTCTAACCAACGCCCCGGGCGGAACTCGTTGGGGTTTTCGAAAACTTCCTCGTCCATGTCCATCGCCCAGTGGTTGGGAAGCCCAGTGGTTGGGAAGCCCAGTGGTTGGGAAGCACAGTGGTGTAAGGCAAACTCGGAAGATCCTCAAATGTGAGTAATTTGCCGTGCCCAGAGAGGCTCTCAATCTCCTTTTGTGCACGCTTCATTACCCTCGGGAAGCTCACCGCTGCAAGAACAAAAACTTCGAGAACTCCGCAACCAATCTCACCCCCCACCTCGAAGATAACTCCAATGATGTGGGTTAATTTTTGATGAGACATCCCTTGTGCATCCTTGTCATTTATAGCCCCCTTCATCCAATTCCACAAAGGGCTGGCTTCCCCGGTAGCCCGATTGCTTTCATGAGTTTATCGACATGTTCAAACGTTCGAGCACCCCTTTTTTCCACGGTGCAAGCCGTGATGGCAGCACGTTCAATCCCGGGATCATCTCGACCAGTGAGCCTCTGCTGCTGCTGGCAATCGATGTGACCTCCTCTGGTACGACGTGCATGACCTTCATCACTCTGTCATCATTGCTTTCAATTCGTCTACTGTACGCCAAGGTCGAGCTGAGACTTCACAAAAGTAGTAGAAACATCGGCTTAAAGTCGTTGGTTGACAATAACTCGCGTAGGAGTTTCTTGCCCTCAACATCTTGGGCAGGACAATACGTCGGTACTGTAACAGCCTTGAGAAATTGCCATTGCAGGCGTTGCTGCGAGCGCCACTTTGGCCCATATGGAAGAAAGGCCGCATTTAGCCCCCGGAAAAAGCATTCATCGATGATGGGGTAGCGAGGGCGATAACTATAGATCTTGCTCCGCCCTGTCAAAACTTCGCGGGCTACCTGATGAGAGCTGATACTGATCACCGTCTTTGGGCCCAGTTTGACAGAAATTATGGGACCATATACTTTGTGCCATTCCTGGAACTGGTGCACTGGGTTGTACCCTTTAAACAGATGGCTATCCCCAATCAAAGGTAACCACTGGACCTTAGTATACATGAAACAGGTAAGCCAAAGCAAGTGCTATTGCCAGGAGTGCGAAATTGTCCGGTGGTAGGATCGAATGCAAAATATCGTGTACCGCCATGTTTGTCGATAAGCATAAAACGCCGGGGCGCTCTAAGCTGTTGCTACCGTGGAACGGATTTAGGGTTGCTGGAGCTTAAATGTATATTGTGTCGAAGTAAGGGGTTTGTCCTACCCGTTATGCAGATTTCAATTTCACCTGCATTTGGCACAGATCTCCCTTGCACTCACGATCGCTGATCTTCAGCCAGTAATGCAGGTGCAGGGTGACACAGTTCTGGTACTTTCACACGTAATGCCATCTTTCTGAAAAGGTCACACAGCTTTGGTAATGTGTGTGCTCCTTGCATACAAGCTTATTTCTTCTATCATAAGGTCAAATATTCGTTCGATTACTCCCCCACACACACCCCCGACAGAGGTTCAACCTGATGATGGCATCTCCGCAGATAATCTTGCTACTAATTTTCGTCTGGGTTGCAACTTGTATTTTCCAGCGACTCTTTTTCCATCCGCTGAGTCATGTCCCCGGCCCCAGGCTCGCTGCCGTGAGTCGACTCTATGGATTCTATTACAATGTGTTCGGCGAAGGATATTCAAAACAGTTTTCTGGCCTCCATGAGCGATATAAATCTTCGGTAATTCGCATTTCACCAGACGCGGTACACGTCAATGATCCAGATTTCTACCAAATGTACGTCAATTGAGCCATGAAGTATTGTGTGCTATATGCTAATCTAAAACAGGGTGTTCGCCTCGAAAACGAACTACCGCAAAGACCCCCAGTTTTACCACGCGCTGGACGGAAAGGGGGTGCTACTGGGCATCACTGATGATCAACAGTACCGGTCCTATCGGGCCCATATGAGCCCATTATTCTCCGTGCGTTTTACTGCAGATCTTGCGCCTACAGTCATGTTGGAGCTCAAGAGGATGTCTGGTTTCCTCGAAAAAAGGAAGGCTGCCGGAATGCCAGTGGAAATACAATCAGTTTATCGCGCATTCACTGTACGTGACATTTGCTCCCTGGCAATTACCTCTGAATTCTATATAACAGCCCGTCATCTCACAGTCCGACGTAACTTGTCAGTCCCTACTTGGGCACTCGCTTGACTTCATGGCATTCAGTCCGGAGGGTACACGGTTTATGGAGGCAACAAAGCAGCTTCAAAAAGCAGTTTGGCTAGGTACGTCACGTGCAAGCGACACTATGGATGTTGGGTTCTCATTTGCTTCATAGTTATTCAGTTCCCAAGCGTGATGAGCCTTTTCAACTATCTCCCTGCCCATATCAATGCTATCCTTTCTCCTGAATTAACCTGGTTCAACAAGGTCAGTCCCTGATATCTCCATATGGTATTTGCTAACCGCCTCGTAGCATTGCGCAAATTGGTTTGAGCAAGCTCGCGAGAATCGCAAGAATGGTATCGAGGTTGTCCCTAAACGGTTCTTTGATATATCACTCGATGTGCATTCATCATCGGATCCAAAGCTCAAAGACATTGTCTCCCCGGTCGCTGATGCTTATAATCTTCTTGCGGCTGGAATGGACACCACAAGTTACAATCTATCTTGTGCAACATTCTTTCTCCTGGATTCGCCACACTGCCTCAGTCGACTGCAAAATGAATTGGCTCAAGCTGGGATTACAAGTCTAGACTCGATGGATCTCAAAAAGATACAAAATCTGCCATACTTGGTGGGTCATCTCCAGCTCCGAAATGCAGGGTGTCGATTTACTAACTGTGACACCTTGCAGACCGCTGTTATCAAGGAGAGCCTTAGGCTATCGACTGGACAACCTGGGTTTCTCCCTCGTGTTGTACCTAGCGAAGGTGCCCACATCGGTTCGACCTTCATCCCCGGAGGCGTATGTACACCCCATCCTCGCTTCCTGCGTATATTACTTATCATGAGCCTAGGTCAAAATTACTATTACCAGTCAAGTCGTTCAGCTAGATCCGAAAATCTTCCCCGAGCCACTTGTATTTCGACCTGAGCGCTGGCTGGATAACAAATCCCTAGACCGTTGGCATGTTGGGTTCAGCAAAGGCCCGCGTAAATGTATTGGCATGAATCTTGCCAACCTCCAACTGTACTCTTGTCTTGCATATATCTTCGCGCGCTACGATATGCAACTCTTTAAGACTGACAAAAGAAGCCTAGAATGGGTCGATTCTCTGATTGCACAGACGGTTGGGCCCCCAATTAACGTCAAAATCTTGAAGGACCGGTGGGAGTAAGAGAGACAATACAATGTACCGAGTACGGTGAATACGTCCTCTCGGTGGAGCACAAACTACTCTCTTTTTGAAACCTACCTGTCAAAGATCATCGTTTGTACCTTGGTGCGCGAGAACAATAAGCCTTCCTAGAGTTTTCATTTTCCTATTTCGCCTGTCGATTTCTAGTTTCTTTACACCTAATATCGCTGCCTTTTTATCTAGAAGGTTCACTTCGTAGTTATTCCAAGCTTGAAGAAGTCCAATGATTGATGAAGCTTTATTCGGTGGAAACATAAAGATCACTGTTTGCTTACTGTAGCTTCTACCTAAATACTCCTACATTTGCAACAATTCTCCTCAAATGGCATCATTTCCAAGGTTCAATTCAAAGTCTCAGTACAAGGTGTCCGAAATAGCTTGAGGGATGTGCTGGTCAAAGTTAAATTGTAGTTGAGCCTCTTGCTACCTCCTCTGCCTGCTCTTGCGCCGACCATGGATAATCTTCGGAGGAGTGGTAATAAACGCTGAGGTAGACTCCTGTTTTCTCCGTGTAGGCGAAGGATATCCATGAAGTTAGCCGAGCGGACTTGGAAAGGTTTCGCTCGGGGCTATTAAGTTAGCAAGTGCTTCAACGCAAAAGAATCATGAAAAGGTCATAATCTCACAAGTAGTGCTGCACGGTGGCCTCGTAGCCTTTGCCGTACTTTCCCAACCCAATTCGTGTCAAGAACCTAGACAGACCTCGTATGATTCTCTCATCACTTTCTCCGTGAACCGGGAAGTAGAATTTGGTGAGAGGGGTTGTCTCTCCTTTCTTCAACTCGTAGTTCCACACCATTGGAGTTGGGGTCGAGTCTTTGCCATCATCGAATCCTCCTGTAAATTCATGCTGGCCTTCGGAGATTCCAAGCAACTGCCAAAGCTCCTCGAGGTACTTCAACCCTTTCTGAACCACGGGTGACTTAGCGCGTCCGCCTAGGGTCCATATTTCCTCGATTTTAGACCACACAACACTATTGTTGGAGCTATAGAGCTTCAGGCGAGATTTCGACGCGTCAGTGCAGTCGAACGACCAGAACGCAAACTGGCTGGCCCCTTTAGTCTCTTCCAGGTAGTCCGTAACCATGTCGAACGCTGGAAGTGGTCCCATCCGCTCCATCAGGGGCTTGACGGATTCAGCCACGAACGGTCCAAATTCCTTCCCATTAAGGTGGCATTTCATGGCAGGGAAGGTATAACCCTTAATGGATATCCCTTCGGGCTTCAAGTCAAACCCGAATGCCGCCTGGGATGTCAGCTGGCTCCCCTCGATAGCTGGCTTCTCTTTCAACTGTTCCCTCTCTTCGTGGCTAAGGGTGTGTGCATCGAGAAAGTATCGAAAGAGTGTATCATCATAGCCAGGGATCGGGAGCTTCTGAAGTTTATCCAGTAAATCAATCGGTGGTTTCTGGTTGTAGCGGTCTTCTTCGCTCCCAGACGTTGCCGCTAGTGGCTCGAACCCAACGCGCACAACAGGAGCTGCTTCTCCCCGTTGTTGATAATTGACACTGAATTCAATCGGCAGTCCACTGCGGGTAATGGCACTGCGAAAGGAAAATGGATAAGGGCCCAGACTTGGGATCATCACCTGACTGAAGAAGGTCAGGGCCTCTAATCGTCGCCCTGCATCGTAGTCCGCTGATGCCAGCACCCTTTCGAGGAGCCGTCCGGTCTTCTCCCACCAGCCTCGTTGATGATCATCTGCAAACAGCAAATATCTGTCAAGTATATCGAAAGAGCTCTTTTCAGTAGCTTTTCCGTGCTGAGTCATTTCAACGAATTGTGTCGATGGTAAAAGTCTGTCAACTTGTGGTCTTGATTCTTCAGGTCGCGGACTTCGAAGTATGCACGGAACGCTTTGTCTAGTCTTTCAATGTTTTGATTTTCTGGCACGCAGTATCCTTATATGAAACTGTCATAGGTCTAATCTTTTCGGCTGTCCCATTGGTGCGGATAGATCTGCGCTGATGTAGTGTGACCATGCACTCCGCAAGGGGCTATGGGCGGTGAGGTTGTGTCACCATCATGATCACATACGCGAAGTGCAGTAGGGTGAACATGAAAAGTAGGTATTCTTTGAACAAAACCTACTGGTAGTTATACCTAGGTACAGTACGTAAGGTAGTAGCGTAAGTCCTAAGCGAGCTGAATGCCCCACCCTAACACGAGCGCGTTTCAGCAACCTTCTTTTTTGAACAAGTCAGTATACCATCAATTCGGCGTCAAATCGAACGAAAAGACTCTGGAAGGGAGGGCCATATGCTATTGGCCTTGGATACTATTCAAAATCAACAGAGAATGAGTATTAGCCAGGCGGCTAAGACATTCAGTCTTGCCTGTCTCCACTTTACATGCCAGAACGAAAGGTGTCAAAAGTCACGCTGACACATCGCCAAAAGCCATAAATTGACAGATATTGAAGAGGATCCTTTTGAAAAATGGATATTGGATTTGGATAAACGAGGGGTTGCCCATAAACAGGATATGGTGCGAGATATGGCCAATATACTGCTGTCAAAACGTGGAGATAGCACTATTTATACAGTTGGCAAAAACTGGGAACTGGAAAACGGAAACTTCTTTAACCTGGAAAATAAGTGTGGGTTACAGATATCGAATGTATCAATCATCTTGGTGTGCTATTTCACCAACAGTTATCTTCAAAGACAAAATACTCAATTATTCCTTGTTTAATATAGCACCGGATGGAAAGCAATTTGAAGTATCATCAAATGGTTGGACAGCAGATGAATTTGGTTTAGTCTGACTTCAACAATATTTTATGCCACAAACCTGAAGTCACAAATGGAGTGCCTGGCAATTACTTATTCTAGATGGCCATAGAAGTTATGTTACATCTCAATTCGATAATGTTTGTAAAGATAACAACTTATACCAGTTGTAATGCCATTGTATTCATCACATCTGTTGCAACATTTTGATGTTAATATATTTACTGTTGGTATATTTGCTGTTATTAAACAAGTATACAGCCAAGCTATTCAATCCGAACTTCGTTCCGGTTTACATTCTATCGATAAATTGAAAGTTCTCGAAATCTATCCTCTGGCACGTAATACAGTATATCGGAAAGTTTCTACTATTAGTAATAGCTTTGCTACTACCGGTATCAAACCATTTAACCTACACCGGGCACTGGATAAACTCGATATCCATTTCTCATCTTCACCAACACCTCTTTTGCCATCTCAATGGCAGCCCGAAACACCTGTGAAACCCCATTATTTGCATCAACAAGTGGCATCAATCAATATATCGTTACATAAACGGTTCTGTTCACCTCCCAGCTCTGATTAAAACTTAGCCATAGGGACTGAACAAATTATGCATGAAGGAAGTATGATGGCTGAACGAATTAGAGTATTAGAGGATGAATTGACTTGCCGCCTGCGCAAACGTGCCATACCAGCTAAACAAATAATATATAAGGGGAGGATAAATAATGAAGAGGCCCAACGTTGTTTACAAAACGAAATATCAACGCCTAAGAGGTTCTAAGGGGAATGCTACACCCAATCCGGAAGACCAATCGGCCAATCAGCGCCCTACACAACGGTGTACAAACTGTCGAAATGTAGGGTATAAACGTAACAGATGCCCTGAATTGAATTTAAATAGTGTTAATTAGTTTAATTGGGTAGTGGCGATTTTATTTCGGTTTCAAATTTCATTTCGGGTGTGGGCATTCAGCTCGCTTGCGACTTACGTTATATCATAAACCCGCTTTGTCCTAGGGACTTGGATGTCTTGATGAAAAGCTCGACCAGTTTGAATGTCTTTTCCGAGCTCATCCCGAGGTCATCTTTTTTTGTTTACATAGTATACATATATGTTTAGTAGCATAATCCTAGTAGGAGAAAGCCGTGTCGAACTTCCTAGGTTGAATCACCTGGTTTGACGACCTTCAAGCTGGAAGGCCATGCATTTTTCAAGAAGTCTACGAGTACCGAGGTACCATCTATGAAGATCTAGGGCTCTTGAAGGAATAACGGGACTGGCATAGGCTATCGATTCTTTGTTTTCGGAGTTTTTTCTGTTCGGCCTGGGGAGGGGGGAGGTGGGGTTGGTCCACCTTCTCAAATGGGATGTCATCTTCGATCATAAGGCATATCGTTGTGTGTTTTTCTTTTCTTCGTATCACATAAAGTCGACCGGTGGACTCCATACGCAATGACCCTTGTCATCAAAGCTGCGGAGTATCTATGCTGTTATTCGCATTCGCCAACCACCGTATAGCCCTCGACTGATAAAGAATAGGGCCCCACCTGCAAGGGACATGCTCGCCGTGAACATCCAAAGTGCATTGTATCTATATCTGTCCAGAATTGCACCTGCAATCGGTGCCCCCACAAGACTGCCAATAGTCGACGCCACATATCCACATCCCATGCGCGATCCCACACGGCTGAGATCAGGACACATTTTGACGTAGCACGCCGGCGGTAGGGATGAAACAGCTGCAGAGAGAAATCCAAAGCAAAAAACCAAAAAAACCAAACCGCCTTCATTACGCAAATCAACCAGAGCCCAAGACAGGGCGCCGCTGAGGAGGACGGCGACCGAGGTCACATTAAAAGGACCAAGCCATTTTGCTAACGCATTCAGCCCAAAACAGCCACAGGTGTATGCGGCCATATAAATTGGCAAAAGGTACGAGATGAGGGCTGTATCTTGAATGTTTATAGCATATGCGTAACCCTGAATGTAGTAGCCTGGTGAGGTGATTGAAATGGTTGCCATTACGACTCCCAGAAGAAAGACGACACTTGCTGGCTCTTCGAATATAGTATAGTCGATAAAGTCTCCCAAGGGAGGAGGCTCAACTGAACTTTTCTTGACACGCAAGATAGCTGCGGCAATGAGGAGAGGAACCATAAGGACTAGTCCTATTACACGCGTAGTCCAGGGGAATCCCACTTTGTCGATGATCTGACTGAAAATAATTTGGAGAGCAATGGCACCTAGATTTGTCAGCTAAGAAGATAGATCATTGAGAGAGAATGTGCTCACCCACACCACCCCCCATAGCCGCAATACCAACAGCTATCTCCAACTGTCGGTCAAAATAGGGAACGAGAACGCAAAAGGCAGGTAAGAAGACAAGCCCAGACCCAAAGCCCATGCAGATCCCCTGGGAAAGAAAAATCTGATAGTAGGAAGTGCAAAGACTGAGCATCATTTGCCCAAGGACTACAAAGAAGATGCCTGAGTACACGAGGTAGTAGAAATATCCGTGATCACACAGCGGCCCGGCGATGATTCCTAGTACCAGACAAAGTGATGATTGGACAGACCCAATCCATGAAATTGCTGACTCCGAGGCCCCAAGTTTGCCTTCAACTTGATAGGCTTGCTGATAGACTCCGTACATATTGATCATTCCCCTATGTCAAGTTAGCTAGTACGACTTTAGGGAGACTATACCCACCCGATGCTGAAGAAAACCATAAATGAACCGAAAGCCTGAGCCCAGGCCCGATAGCCCTGGCCAAAAATCAACTTTTCATTACCTGGACATGACCCACTGGCAGAAGATCCAGTTGGTTCCAATGGTACGTCATCACTGTTTCGATTTATGCCCATAATGGCAGGACTAATAGCAGTCAATGTTGAATGCCTATTGACTTACCGGAGAGAATATATCAGCTAAATATAGTTTGAGATTTATTAGGATGGTTAACCTAAATTTTCAAGTTGTCTGTTGCGTGGCAACAATATTGGAATACTCATTAGAAAGGTAGGAAGATCTATGTCCTTGCGGATCAGGAAAGAGGATAGATCGTCAAGATAAGAGACATGATGTCTCTCTCTTGCATGGCACTGTTTATTGGATCATGGCAAGTGATTGACATCGCGATACCCGCATTGTGTGACGGATCTCACAATAACTTAACCTTACTCCCTACAAATTGTGATCACTCTTGCTCCGTGTAATATGAGCTATACAGATGATGAGTGGTGACAAAGACGAATACTGACAGTAAACATTATGGAGTAATTAAGGGTCCACGATCTTACTCACGTAAATGCACTTCGTATGTCGGAAGAGAGAGTCCGGCTGCTAGCCGAAATCAAGCTCCCAATGATGTTTTAACAAATTCATTTTATTGCTTTCAATATGCGAATGTTGCATCCAAAGGTAGTACAATAATCTGCATCCTCATCCCTTGCCTGAAGTTTGCGTGTTTTGAGAGGTTAGATATTAGTACTCCGTAAATGGTAGATCTACTCCGTAGAGCAAGGCGGCCGTGTAACTTGAAGATTCTGGAGCTCAGGTGGCTTGGACAGATACTGGCATGATGTTGAGGGTCTATCATTACTCCAGAACCCGCCCCCCCTAGCGCCTATCATAAAAAGCGGGGTGCTTCACGGCAATACGCTAGGAGTAGAAAGGCAGAAAGGCCCAGTCTGCTCAGTTCAGTTCTAATGAACGGAGTTTCGAAAATTTGAATTCCATCAAATACCTAAAACGATCTTGGAAGAAGCAGGTGTGTAAAGACGACAATTGTTTGTCCAAGTCATACATACGCTACCTAGGTACTAGTAGTACGATCCTACTGCAAAATGTTGAAAGCCCAGCATCAACTTCCAGAAGTCGACCTTCGTGATCATGAGAAGATGGAGGATATTACAAGTAGGGTGATTGAGGCAATGAAAATCTCGGGGGCGTGCATTGTTCGCAATATGTTTTCTGAAGCCATGGCGAGCCGTGTCAGACAGGAACTTGAACAACATGTCCCGGATGCAAGCAATTTTGGAGGTATGTCATTTCTGTCAGCAGAGGGCCAATAATCTAACCATGTCAACTTTACAGGGCAGCGTCCCACTTCGATTGTTACTGGGCTGCTGGCTAAATCCAACGACTATGCCATCGGTATGGTTGGACATGAGGTCTTCCAAAAGGTCGTTGAGTATTTTCTTACTGAACAGGCCGGCCCCTTCCAAGTAACCAAACCTCCCTCCCCAGTTCGATCAGGACAAAAATTGATTTACTTGATAGATCGGTTCTGGTATGAGTGCCACTGTTACCATCCAACCCCAGTTGGATAGCACTCTGGGCTCCTTTGTCCACCCTGGGGGGCACCCACAACCATTGCACCGTGACGACGTAGATCGTGCCAATATCCAGCCAGGAGCGGAACACTATGTTCTAGGAAGGGACACAAATGTTACGATGCTTAGTGCCCTGACGGCAACAACCCGTGCTAATGGAGCAACCCAGGTGATTCCCGGTAGCCACTTGTGGGATTACAACCGCCCCATACCTGACGCCGGGGATAGCTCTCTTGTTGACGCAGAACTTGGCCCCGGGGACTCACTATTCATACTAGGAAGTGTAATTCATGGAGCTGGCGGAAACTCTACTGGTGCTACAAGGGCTAAAGTCGCAGTCTTTGCCACCCGAGGTCGTCTTCGTCAAATGGAGAACCAATTCCTCGCGTGTGATAGGGACAAGGTGTCCACTTTTCCATCATGGCTTCAGAAATTCATGGGATATTCGATCGGTCAACCAGCAACGGGCTGGGTGGACAAAAAGGATCCTCGCAGGGTTGTGAGCTCACAAGGTATGCACTTTGAGGAACTTTGGGATCCATCTCTCACCGCATTCCATTAAGCCAGGACAACATAGTACTTGCAAGGTTGTCCACAAGCTTGGAGGCGTCAAGGCTTCGAATTAGCTAAAAACGGTCGTTGTGGCTTGAAATATATGTGTTACCTACTACATAGCTAGTTTCCTGTAAAAAGGTCCAACAAGTGGCCTAAATTCCAAGGCTGGACCTCGGGATTAAATCCGACGTTGTCTAGAGCGCGTGAAGAGTTTAAAAGAAACCCGTTGGTGGAAAACCCGCATATACGTAGATATCGAATACGTAATATGTTGTGATTTACTGTATATCAAACTGCGCTACTGAAGTGGAAAAAATATTACGGTATATTACCTAGGCCGTTGTTTGAGATTTCTTTACCCAATCTTTTGGGGTTACGACGTAGGGAGCGCAACACTGTACCTTTCTTGGTCGCCTATGAAAGGCTGTTCAAACCCCCTACGGCAAACATGGTGTGTATGTTGATAAGAAGCTTGAGATCGACGCATTTTAACTGTGCAAGATTCCAAAATTAGGGCAAGACTATTGATTAACGCGATTCAGTCTTCGAGTATAACACTACAACCCTCCAGCAGATAGATTCCGTTCCCTTTCAAGGTTCCTTCAAATGTTCGCCACATCATCTATTGTATTATTACCACTCGCGCATTCATAACATGCCAGGCTTATGGGGTTGTTCTTAGTTCTCGACGCGCAGCATTACATCGCGCACCCAGGTTGCTGTTTCTTGCAAAGTCTTCCTGTTCACACCCGTCTCAATCCCGGCCTTCTCAAAAGAGGCAACCAGAACCTCCGTTGCAACATTTCCTTGGGCACCTGGGACGAATGGACAGCCTCCGAGGCCCCCAATGCTGCTGTCCAAGGTCCGAACTCCACATTCGTAGGCGGCCCATGCATTTTCGAGTGCGTGGTTATTTGTGTCATGAAAGTGACCCGCGATGCCACTCATGGGTATTCCATGCTGTTTGAGGTATCCCAAAAGCGCACGTACAGCTGCTGGGTTGCCAGTACCGAGTGTATCTCCTAGGCTGACCTCATAGCAGCCCATGTCAAGAAGCTCCCTCACACAACTGAGGACGGAAGATGGCTTTGTCGGCCCATCGTATGGGTCTGCAAATATACACGAAAGATAGCTTAGATACGATCAGCTTGAATCTGCTGTTAGAAGATAGTGGTTAGACTTACCCACGCACGTTAATGCCCAATCGCCTGGCTTCAGTAACCACTTCCCCCACCCGCTCAATTGCCTCGTCGCAGGTGCAATTTATGTTTGCCCGACTGAAGCCCTCCGTGGCACTAATGAAGACAGCTATTTCCTTTACCCCGTTGGCGTGGGCAATGCGAAGGCCACGAAGATTCGGCACTAATACAGGAAGCCGGACATTGGTCTTAGCAAGCATTGCCTGCACATCGAGGTCCTGGAGTAAGTTGGTGGCATCAGCCATCTGAGGCACTGCGCGATGGGAGACAAGAGAGGTCAGTTCAATTGTGCGTAGCCCAGAACGCTCTAGTCTGTGTATTAGATCCAACTTGGTAGTAGTTGGAATCCATTGCGACAAGTTCTGGAGGCCGTCTCGAGGTCCAACTTCAACAATTCGCACAAATGGTGATTCTGTGATCGTCATTGTACCGCGTAGTAAGAGAACAATCTATGAACATGTAGACACTGAGATTGCTATGCTTAGTAGGAGACCAATGATCTCAAGGGAAAAAGGCGGCCTCTCATTTTGCCAAGTTATACATATTGTCTCACATAGATCAACGTGGCGTCTTGGTTTGGAAAAAAAGTAAGATTGTCTAGATTGAAGTGGCGGTATGTCGAAAATGTTGATTGTTCAAAGTAATTGACTAGGTAACACAAGGGTATTCGTCGGCCCTGCGCGGGTTGATCAAGGGATGTCGTATAGATCGGAGATGTAAATGCACACAATGGGTTTGAAAGACGGCTTGGCGTAGCTATTGCTCATACTGCATTAAGTTATCCATTACTTAGGTGCATGATATGCGCGTATATGGAGTAATATTGGCAGGTATGCAGAGATATGGTGCTAGCTGAACTGCATCTTCAGCCTCTGTTATAAACGCCACATATCAACAACTAACTAGGCACACGTACATCACCATCATACTCTTTATTTATGCAGTAATATCCACAGTATTCTGTTGCCATGATTGGATCATATAGCAGAAACGGCATTACACAGTCAAAATGTGATAGGTATCAAGGGCTTTTGACCCAGATTGGCATAAAATGATCAAGGTCGGCGCAGCCGGGATCAGGGAAAGTCCAGACTGAAACTCACTCACTTGTCGCAAACATGCAAGGAACATAAAATTTTGGTGTAATTTGTTTTTTTTTTTTTTTTTTTTTTTTTTTTTTTTTTTTTTTTTTTTTTTTTTTTTTTTTGGTGTGACTATAACCTTGCAATTTACGAAGTAAATTCAGGGTTGACGATAAACTTTGAGATGACCAATAAGGCCCGGTTCGGCCCGATTTGAAAACTATGCTTGCGCACGCACCCGTAAACAAACCCTAATTTACTCGTGGCATACTTATGTATTAAACAAAACAAATATTACAATACCGGGCGGAAATCAATTCCGTCACATTGTGACATCAAGTAACTACCTGGTAAGTAGGGTAGTGGAGAGTATCGGCCTGCCCACCTGCATTAGAATTATGTAAGGATTAGCCTAAGTTGGAAGGGAGCTTTTATATAGATAGCATCTTTAGCGTCACACAGCATCAAGTACACAAGTTCCAGCCTATTCTAGAGAGAGAGCCAGCAGCAAGCCCTCTTTGGGGTGTTGTTTACCCTCATCTTTCTGCCCCATTCGACCTGCACGTACCGACCGTGCTGCTTCGAGCATCCTATCCTGATTCACTAGTTAACACACGGTGACAGTGGGCTTGGAGCTTTAAAAGCTGTAACTAAGTAAGAAAGCAAAAATGAGATGCAACACGGGAAAAGTTTCCCCCACCCGCTATTCCATAATTTACCCACTAGACTAAATACCGAAAATTTCACCATGGCCGTGAGTCATCCACGGAGACAAACTTCCAAGGTTGAAGCAAAGACGGGGGCATTTTTAGTGTTAGCGCTCGCTTTTGCAAAATGTTGTTCGGCACAAAGTCGCTGGTGTTGCCTTTGCCAAAGCCTCGGTTACACGATCTCGCAACCAAGCCTCCGATTCTAGCCCTACGCTGAGCCGCACAATGTGCTTAGGCACACCGTACTCGGCTGCCCAGTCCTGTTCCTCCCAATGTGCAAGTACCGAGTACGGAAGGGCTATGGATGAATTCGTCCCAATGCTCGGGCCTTTCCATATGTCCAGCGCGTCAAAGAACCTGACTGCAAAATCTGGCTCCCGGAAGACAATACTGAGTAGATATCCGTAGCCTTCCCCGTCACGACGATAGCGCTCGTATTCCTCTCGCGACGGGACGAGCGTCGGGTAGTTGACGTAGTCGATGGACGGATGCGCTGCTAGAAAATGTGCGATCGCACGGGCAGTGGCACTACATCTTTTGACGCGCTCGGGGTAATCAATGCAGTTCTCGCTGAGTACAACGGCGTCCGCTGGAAAAAGAAGGTCTTCAAAATGGCCTTGTAGATAAGTGTGGATTCGTCGGTAGTGACGAGAGTTCGGGTTGACGATGAGACTGTGCGGTGAATTAGCTTGACTTTCAAGGGACATGGGCTGTGAATAGTTGCTACCTTCCACCCATCGCATTGCAAGCCCCATTGAATATCTTTGTCAAACTAGTTGTAACAACATCCGCATATGGTAGTATGTCAAGGTTCACCGATGTTCCGATGGTGTCATCCACCACTACCGTGAATCCGTATTCATCTGCTAGTTTCTTGATGCGAACCAGATTTGGGCTATGCAGCTGGGGGTTCGACGTAATCTCAGTGAATAGCACTGTACATTTCCCCCCTGCCGCCAGGTAGGACTCGAGTTTGTCCAGCTCCTCCTCCGTTCCTCGACCATATAGTATGGGCTTGCTATATCCACTATCTTTGACCAGCGGTAGAGTGCCCGAATATAGCCATCTGTCGCACATCAGCAAAGAATCTGTGAGTCATCTACGCTGGGGCTTACCCAAATATCACCGCTGTATCGTTTCCGGGCATGTCCTTCATTGCGCGCGCAATTTTACCAATTGCCATCATGCCGGTTGAATACAAAAACACATCGTCAGACTGCACGGGTAGCATGTCTGCATTTTCAGATCTTATACACTTAGCAAGAACCGACTTTATCACCATCTTCTCCTCCAGGCCTGAGTTGGTCCAGGTGGGAAGACCTGCCGGCTTATCTCCCGACCTTGGCCCACATGTCTGGTAATCTGGTTCATCTTCATCGCATCGGGAATCCATAAAATCCAAAAGATTGTTACAGAATTCCGCATGTCTGTTGGAGATCCCGTCGCCGTGATTCAACCAGAAAGTGAAAGCGTCCTCTTCGAAGCTCTCGGGAAAAAGAACCAGTACAAATCGCGCCCAGTTTGATAGGTCTGGGCTATTCGATTGACGCAATTCGAATTGAACGACAGATACCTTCGCAGCTGGGTCTTTGACCTTTACTGTATGCTCGAGACGAGAAGCAGCTTCTCTAGAGATGAAGATTCGTGCCTTGACCCCCGTGGGACGTTTGACACGTATTAAGGCAGCCTCAGTCAAACCTCCGACGATCGGGCAGAATCCCATTCTATTGAACTGAGACAAGTGTCTTTCAATGATCTACTAGAAAGGAGCGGCTAACCTTGGATAGGTGGTCTTTTTCTTCCCTCTCACCCAAGCCTCGCCTGCCATATTGCCAGCCACTGAAGCCCAAGTGGGCAAGGAGAAGCTCACAGCCTATGCCTTGTCAACATTGTCGATATCCAACCACGGGGTAAAAGGGGGGAACTATTTACATGGGGATCACCAGGAGGATGCGAGCTGCCCAGTGGTTGCGCGCCAAACAGCGCAACTTTGTCAATATTTTGGAAATTGGGATCGCGCATTGTGCAAAGATTCTAGTGATCCTAAGGACCCATCAAATCGACAAGAGATGGGAGTGGACTTTAAATGGAACATAGTTACCACGTCAAGGGGCTCGCTCCCCTGCAACACGCATAAGAGTGCAGCTGATGATTTGATCCAGTCCCTTGTATGTCCGACGCATTACTTCGTAGTCGCAAAAATCCACATATTCCGCCATGAAAATCACCTACGGGGTACACTCTTCAAGAACAGCGAGGTAGTCCGAGGGTCATCAACAGCGGGATCCACTACGCGTGTTGTGTGGCGGAGCTGAGTCTACACCTGCAATTTCCGGAGAGGGCTGTAGGGGGAACTCCCAAATTCTGCAGTAGATTACTCGGACTAGTGGGACTACGAAGCATTTCAGCTTGACTGTTGTCTCCATCGGCACTAGAAGTGGATCTGCATTTTACCTTTGTGGCACGCAACTAAACTTGGTTTCCTCGCAGGAGCCGGAAGAATTGATTCGATCTATGAACAGAATAGCCGACGGACGCATTGGTCAGTAGCGTGTTTATTGTAAAAGTTTACATGAAGGATTTTTACTTACGTAGGTACTATCTAGTAACTATTTCGTAGTCTTACGCTATAAATAAGTGTTGCAGGCTTTAACATCCCGGCATGGTAATACACTGGAAATCGCCCTTAATTGAAATATAGCCACCAGGATATGACGTTGAAGTACCTGATCACAGGCGCCACTGGCGGCCTTGGTGGCCTAGTGCTTGAATACTTCATTGCCAACGTTCCTTTGGGTGATTTTGCCGTTTCATCATCCCGAATTGAGAACAGATCCCTCTTTGAACGTCGAGGAGTCCAATTCCGACACTTGGACTACGAAGATTCTGCCACCCTTGAAGTCGGACTCCGACATGTTCAGAACCTGCTCTTTGTGAGCACGAACACCAATGTGATACATATCGATCGAATTTTGAGACATCACGGAAACATGGTCTCTGCCGCGGCCAAGGCTCACGTTGGGCATGTAAGTACTAAAATTGATCAGGTGAGTGTAACAATGGCAGAATGTAACTAAATACTCTGATCACAGGTTTGGTACACTTCTTTGCCCTTTGGTGGGTTTGGTGATGACTCGGAGGTCGCGGTCCAGCAACAGCACCTGGCCACTGAAAAGATGCTCCAGGAGTGAGATAATCTTCTCTACATTACACCTCTTGGATCGAGACTAATCGTGTTAGATCTGGTCTAACCTATACCTGCATCCGGGAGGGTATCTATACTGAGGCGTTCCCGCTTTTTCTCAACTGGTATGCCGACACAACCCACATTATGCTGCCATGTGATGGGGAAATAGCTTTCACAAGCCGTGAAGACCTTGCCGAAGGTACTGCTCGCCTAATGCTGAGCGGTGGGTACGCAAATCAGACAGTACTCTTCACTGCCGGCAAAACCATCAGTGCACGGGAAATGGTCGATATTATACATCAGTCGACAGGTCAGAAATTGCAGATCAGGTATGTATCGGAAGAGGAGTACTTGACGCATAATACCCATCACGACAGAGGGGGGAAACCTGCGGAGCTTTTCAAGACTGTTTCTTCATGGTGGATGGCGGCTGCAAGGGGGGAACTGAAGACTATGGACGGGTTGTTGGGCGAAATATTGGGAAGGGAACCTTTAGCTCCACAAGACGCCGTGCGACAGCTCTTGCAGAAAGAAGGTGATCATGTTTGGCACCAGAACTACGCTTGAATGATTTGCATTAGATCGGTCGAGCTGAAGTGGTCTTAGCTAAGATAGCCTGAGATACAACCTACATGTGAGCAGTATGTTGCAGAATTTACGATCCAGTAAACGTAAATCTTCTCTCTATCTATTTTACCCACTTGTGTGTAACCACCCGCTTCATAGTGAGCTGTGAACATCGCCGCTGGTCATAGCCAAGCCGGAGGAACAGAGCTGACTTTGGCCGATGACCCGGAGATCCGACAGAGGAAGTCTCCTGACAAAAGAGGTCCCAGAAAAAAGAAATCTCAGTCTGAAATTCACTTCATTTTCACATTCATCTCAGTCTTACATTCGCTTCAGCAGATCTGTAATACAAAGTTGGCATAATTCTTTCCCTTCAATACCCATCAATACTCCCAAACATGACCCAGGGTGTAAGAAAATACACGGGCCTCTTGTATGGCAAGAGGGTGCTTATCATCGGTGGCACCTCTGGCATTGGATACGGGATTGCAGAAGGTGCTCTTGAGCATGGAGCTGTTGTTACTGTGGTGGGCTCTAATAAGACCAAATTGGAGAACGCACTCGCCAGACTTCGTCAATCATACCCCTCAGAAATAAGCAATGGACACTTAAGAGGAATGCAAGCAGACCTTTCCTGTGCAGAGGAATTGGAGATCAGGATTCCAGCCATTCTAGAGTACGCAGCCGATGGCGCGGAAATCAATCATCTCATCGTGACAGCGGCTGACATGACCGTGCCGCCTCGCATTGCCGACATAACGGTGAAAAACATCGAGAAAACTCACACATTGAGACTCCTTCTACCTCTGATCTTGATCAAGCATTTGCCTCGTTTCATGAAGAGCACCGCTGAGAACTCCGTGACCTTGACCAGCGGGGCACATGGCCAAAAGGCCGATCCGGGCTGGAGCATTATAGCCAGCTACTGCGGGGCAATCGAGGGCCTTATGAGAGGAATGGCAGTGGAAATGAAACCCATACGATTCAATGTCGTGTCTCCGGGGCCGATTGTGACCCAAGCCGTGAAGGACATCTTGGGGGAGCACTATGACGCAGCGATTAAAGTGGCTGAACAGAAGGGACTTGTTGGGAAGGTTGGCAGTCCGGAGAATGTGGCACAGACTTATCTGTATCTTATGAAGGACAGTTTTGCCACTGGTACCGTGGTGGAATCAAATGGCGGGTTCCTTTTGACTTAAGAGTCGCTAAGGTCCTTTCCAGGATGGCAGAGCGATTAATATTCATGGAATAGAAATTCAACTCAGTTTCAGTCGAAAAGAAATGGAAAGAATTGCACTTTACGGGAATAATACTAATATTAATCTCTTTACTAAGTAGTCAAATTCCCTTTAAAGGTTCGGCTGAACCAATCTTCAAAGGTAATGGGAGAAGACTTAAGACACCCTCGAGCTTTGGCGGCAGCTTCCTTGCATTCCCTGGCCAGAGTGTCATCGCTGGGGTACTCAGCAAACCATCGACCACCGCAGAACTCCATATAAAAAAACATAAGTGAACACTCGCGACGCATTTCTCCGCCATCTTGTGGAATGTCTCTCCACGAAGAAAGAGGTTGGAATTCAACTGATTTTCCAGTGGCTAAAGGTATAGTAAGCAAATGTCTGATGAATTGGGTCAAAGAGCTTACATACCACGAGTAAACGCCAAAGCCAAGTCCTGGAAGGTGATGAGACTGCTGATTGCTTGTACCCGCCCTTTGTCATATTTGACTGGATCAAGCAGAATGCCATGAACAATATCCCCAAAGTCGTCTTGAACACTGACCCACGGCATTCGACCATCGCCACCATAGGGCGGCACAGCCAGAACAAGCTCTCCAGTATCTTTTGGGACTAGTGGAAAGCCACCCCAGGTCTCACAAAATGGTTCAGCCGTCCAGCATTCCATGAAAGAGGCGGGAAGAATTGCGGTAAATGTGGTGAACATTGAGTGAGACCGGGCGTATTCCTCGGCAAAGCTTTTACCTATGAAGTTGGGTGAGCGGGAGCCAGTTTGGGGTATGATCTTGAAAATAGTGCGAATTACAGTCAAAGCCAGGTAGCGAAACTCGTCCGTTCGTCGCCCGATAAACGTTAGCGCCAGAACTATAGACTACATGACGGACGCCCGCTGCTTTTGCAGCCTCCAGAACAGCAGTATCGAAGTCGAAGACATTGGGCAGGTTCAATTCGTTCTCTGCTCCCTAAATGGTAGAAGGAAGTCATGAGTGCCGGAATGTCAAGAGACCTTGGTGATGGAACGTACATGGTGATCGGAGTTGGAGTTGATAAACGCGCCCCAAGCCCCGAGAAATGCAGCAGTTAGCTGATCATGATCCCGACCATCAGCGCAGACAATCTTTGCACCAAGACCGTGCAGCTCTCTGGCAACGGTAGAGTTGATGTCGCGAGTAATCACGCGTACCTCAAAGGTATTTTCTTTGTTCAAGAGTAGGGAGCGAACAACGGCACTGCCTTGGTTTCCTGGAATGGGGATCATTTAGTTCGCTCCATTACAGTTCGTTGAGGTCTTAATAGTCATACCCGTGCCACCAAACACGGCGACCGATTTTTGCTGAATTGTCATCCTGTTGAAATGTTTCTGCGCTTGAGAGCATTCACCAGGAATAGTGTAAAGGTGAAAAGAAGATGGAAGGTCATGATAGATGGTGGCTCACGGCTATATTTTAACGATCGTAGTTTCGATTTGAGGATGTAGTAATCACGCGGAGAATGCAAGTCCAAAATTCACGACCTGTGTGATCTATCAGATCCAAGTGCTTCAAAACATTATGCCACTCAACCTCAGCTGAGCTGCACATCGTGCAGCATACATTTATTAATTTATACGGTGGGTCGATCTCTCGATGTTGCAGGGATCGACACAAAAATCGCCTCGGTGGAACCCCGACATATATGATGATCCTTGTTCATGTATGGCGTGTTGATTTGAACCACTTCATAAGCCTGCCAGGCGAATGTTCAGCGTATCTTGATAATTCAATTCACAAATTGAGGAAATACATAGAGAAGCGCAAAGATGACACACGAGATTAAAACAATCTCCGTAATCGGAGCTACGGGTAAGTGTTTTGTTTGTTCAGGTAACAGGTTGGATGCTTACACCACGACAGGCCAACAAGGCGGCTCTGTTGCTCGATCTTTACTGCAAAATCCTGAATTTCATGTTCGGTGTATTACACGGGATACGTCCTCCATCAAAGCCAAGGAACTCAAAGAGCTAGGTGTTGAAATTGTGCAAGCCGATGGCAATGACCCTACAGCGATGGCAACGGCCCTCAAAGGAAGCTGGGGTATTTTTATCAACAACGGCTACACATTAACCCCCGCCGTTCAGAACGGCAAATATGAGGAAGACTTTGGCAACGTGATCCTCCAAAGCGCCGCTGAAGCTGGAGTTCCTCATGTCGTGTTCAGCTCGCAGCCCTCATCGCATGCGCTGTCTGGCGGCAAATTTAACACCCCAGTTCTGGACGGTAAGTAGTCCACGGACATATCTCGTTTGACAGTATGCGGCATTTGGCTTGATACTAATATCTTGGTGGACAGTGAAAGCCTGGGGCGAGTCTTGGGGACGAGCTTGTCCCACATTTCAAAGCTTCACGCCGATCATGGCATCGTGGTACTTCCAGAACTTTTTCATTCCATCTTTCGTGGCCGAGTTTGGTGGCTTTCCGTGGAATCAAGACGATGAAGGTTATCTGACTTTGCGTCTACCCCCGCTGGGGGGAAACGAAGAGGTCCCCTGGATATGTGTCGATGAAGACTTTGGCGACCTTGTCCACGGCATCTTCCTGAATCCGGCGCGATGGAGCAAGCGCACGGTCCAGGCCGTTGGAGATATACTGTCCTACGGGGATTTGTGTACGACTTTTGCTGATGGTGAGCCCACCCCCAACCTTGGAACGTTCCAACCTTTCTGAAAGCACTTGAGCACACGCTGAAAATCGAAACCAGTGACACAGCGAAAGGCAAGATATATCCCGTATTACGACTTGGATGATATGCCTGCCGACCGTCCTTACCTCCAGGAGTCACGTCAGGTATTCGCGTTCTATCAAATGCGTGATGGCGAACTCTTCGGTAATGGAATTACGGAAAAAAGAACGGCGAGCTTGCTCAAGGCCGCGGCATTTCAGGCTAAGGGACAGAAAGGTCGAGAGACTTTGATCACAGCACGCGAGTGGTTTGAAAGGCATTGCCGGGCAAACAAAACTTCCGAGAAGATCGAGAGATCGGGTCCCATCGTCAGAGAAGATCCTGGTGAATAATACGCAGACAGAATGTACTCCGAATCTTGAAGCCAGACTCAGATAGTTCTTAGCAGTTGAGTGCGTAACAGTGGAGACCGTCATTTTGCGCCTATCGTGAAAAGTAATTCAATAGTCAATCCTGTCGAATGAATTCTGGCATTTCTTACCAGCTACACGAAAGCGGCTACTTTCATTTCTTGGCATATTTCGTTCAATCGTATGCATCAAGCAATGAGTACTATGTAAGTCTAATTCCTAAAACCATTCACATCCCCCTCGCTTCACCTCCCCTGCCGTACGACATTGAATGGGTACTACGCTATCCACAATAAGCTCAGAATATCTCCCCAGCAGGTACGGAATGGATGGCTGAACCCCTGCAGGGAGAATTGGCTTGCTGGAGTTGCTCAAACATGTTGTCCTACATTGCCCTTACTCCTCTCACTGCATGAGCTAGACTGTCGATCCGCGTGGCTGATATACGATATCAGCAAGAGATAATAGTAGCTCCCATGAGAAAAATCGCATGGAGCATTTCACTGACGTATCTTGTATAATTTCTGGCTCCTAACTACATAATTGTGTCATTTCAGTCATCCATCTTGTTTGTTATTATTGAGAAGAAATGCATTCAACAGCAATCGCACCCGAAGCACTTCGTGCGCAAGATGGTTGCTCAATTATACGCGCTACGACACTCAGCCCATTCACCACCATCCATGACCCTCTCCACCCCCAAAGGACCATCGAGATCACAGATCCCATCTCCATCCCCACCTCTGGTTTGCAAAACGGTGTTCTTACATTGGCCTGGGCCATTCTTCTTTCCTCTTTTTCTGCTTCTACTACACTCAATATCGACACCAACTTTTGGCGCATCGATGGATCGGCGGTGACGGCAGATACTATCGAACTTCAGCTTCACGCTGGTCAAACCATCCCGACGATGCTGGCCGCAATCACGGAAAAGTTAAAAATAGTTCATGACCAAGAGGTGTTATCGCCTGGAAAGGACATAGATGAGAGCAAGGACATTCGGAAACCCGTCGTTTCGATCGTTTCCCCTTGGACTTCATACCCAACTGCCCATGCCTTCAATAATTTCGAAGGCCATCCGTGGCCCGCCCTACAAAAAGACGAGATTCTATGCATGGTCATTCAGCCAAGGACGCTCAAGTCTCTTTCCTGTTGTATCCACTATGTCGGGGGGATTGGCTTTGAGGATGTTGCCTCGCGATTTGCGTATCAGTTTAGCCACCTCGTCAATCAGATTAGATTGGATAATTCCAGTTTGCAATTACAGCAGCTCGACATGGTTTCCGAAACTGATAGAGCCACCCTTGAAAACTGGAATGCACAGTCTAGCAGGTCAGTACTAGAATGCTGCCATAATCTTTTCAGAGGTCAAGCAGAGAAACACCCATCCGCTTTGGCTATTTCAGCCTGGGATGGTGAGCTCACTTACAGTGATCTTGATATTCTTTCAGAAAGGCTCGCAAATGAGCTTCGGGGCAATGGGGTACGTACGGGGTTGATTGTGCCCCTATTATTCGAGAAATCTAAGTGGATGGTGGTGGCCATGTTGGCAGTTCTTAAGGCCGGCGGGACGTGCGTCAGCCTATGCGCTGATTACCCAGACTCTTATGTGGACACTATTTGCAAGAAATGCAGTCCAAAAGGAGTCATCTGCTCCCAGTCTCAAAGCGACAGACTCAAAAATCTTGGATTTGTCCGCTGGGTAGTTCCTAATATCATCGAGACTTCCGTCGTGTTTGACGATCATTCTGTCCATTCGGACCCTCATGATGTGGCTCACATCATCTTCACATCCGGGAGTACAGGAGAACCTAAAGGAGTGATTTTGACTCATGAAGCTATCGCGACGGCTACCCACTACCAAAGCCATGCCCTTAATATCCACCAGAGTTCTCGAGTTCTTCAATTCTCCTCGTATGCCTTCGATATGAGTGTCTTGGAGTGTTGGTATGCATTGACTCGCGGTGCCTGTTTATGTATTCCGTCAGAGCATCAACGTCTCTGGGAACTGCCGTCATTCATTCGAGATCATCGTGCCTCGTGGACATTCTTTACCCCAACTTTTCTGCGCAACTATACAGTGGACGAATTGTGCGATTTAGAGACTGTCGTCCTGGGCGGCGAGCCGGTAACCAACGATTTGGTTGCCAAGTGGAAGAACCACGTTCGTTTATTCAATCTCTGGGGCCCTTCGGAAGGCTGTGGCGGTGCAAGCATAGAGATCATTCCCGACAGTTGGATCCCAGGCACTTTCGGAACCAGTTCATGCTGTAACTTGTGGATTGTGCAGCCTGACGACGCAGAGCATTTGTCAGCTATTGGCGCTGTCGGGGAGATCGTGATGGAGGGAACTGCCGTGGCCCAAGGCTATCTAACCGATCCACTACAGACCGGAGCGGTCTTCATACCACCTCCCAAATGGCGTGATACCTTCGCTCAGCCTATCAATGGTCGCTTTTACAAAACTGGAGATCTTGCGCAGTACAATTCTGATGGCACAATCCGCTATCTCTCAAGAAAGGATACCATGGTCAAGATTAACGGCCAGCGAGTGGACGTGGATCAGGTCGAGATTGCCCTTCGCCGCTTGGAGCCCGATCGGTCTCTGGCTGTAGATGCTGTTCTACTACCAGGACGTAGTGGTCGCTCTGATCCAGTTCTCTTCGCGTTTTTGGAGAATCCTGTCGGAATTGAATGGGAGGACGACCTTATCACTGTGAAATGGCCAACCCAGGCATCTCACTCCTTCCACACTGAAGCTTCGCGCATCCTCAAATCCCTCGCAAAGACCTTGCCTCGCTTCATGGTTCCCTTATTCGTGATACCGGTCTCTCAAATGCCGATTGGGGCCACAGGGAAAGTGGACAAAAAAAGGCTTCGCAAAGCTGTGACAGGCATGTCTCACACTGATCTCGTCACGAAGTTAAACACCAAAAGCCGCCCATTGGCGAATGATGAAGAACACTTGCCACTGACGGTAGAAGAGCACACTCTCCTTGAGACTGTTGCCCATGTGTTGAAGATAGATCCATCAGCGATTGATTTGGACCGACCTTTCCGGGAATTCGGAGGAGATTCTGTCTCTGCCATCCTAGTTGCACGGCACTTAGCCACAAAGGGCCAATTCCTTCGCTGGGAGGGCTTACTCGACGCCGAGCACTCATTGAGAAAATTCGGATCTTCAGTCCAAATAGTCGAAGACTGTCGGAAACCCGTACCGCAACCTTTTTCCTTAATGCAATCTGTTGGTGACATCACGGCCCTCCGTCAAGTCGCTGCGCAGCAATGCTCGGTCTCCGAGGCAGACATTGAGGACATGTATCCATGTACCCCCATTCAGGAAGGACTTCTATCGATAACATCGAGTCTGGGATCCACTGCATATATTGACAGGTTTCTTTTCCATCTACCACGGGGGACATGTCTCGAAGATGCGAAGCGATCATTTAATGTCGCAGTACATCAACTCCCCGTTTTGCGGACACGGATTGTCCAGCCCTCGGGCGGGTACCCCTATCAGGTTGTTGTTAAGCAATCTATCGATTGGCGGAATTACTCAAGCAAAGAGGACTTTATATTGGCCGAAGAATCTCTCTTCATGGCCTTTGGAACACCATTGGTGAGCTTCAGCTGCTTCAAGGGGGAAGCACAGTGTGAAACTCTCGCCTTAACCCTTCACCATGCCATATATGACGGTTGGACACTTTCCCTACTTCTTCGACTTGTCGAACAGACTTATCATGGCTCGACTACGGTAGAGCACCTGCCATTTTCTCTGTTTGTTCAGCACCTCCAGGAGGAAAGTGACCCAGTTGCTGCGGCAAATTTCTGGCGCCATGAATTCAAGGACGTTGAGCCTTGTGTCTTTCCTCATTACCCAAGTTCTGAATATGTACCGCGTGCGGAGACCACATTGCGTAAATCTTTTGAGATACCATCATCGGATGGTTTGGTTAGCCCAACAGTGCGTTTGCGGCTCGCCTGGGGACTTTTGCTCTCGTTCTACAGCGGCACTGATGACGTGACATTTGGAAATGTTTTAGATGGACGTCGAGGCGACTTTCCAGGAATAGAAGCTATTGCTGGGCCTACGATCGCCACCGTCCCTGTTCGGTGTCAAATAGATCACGAATCCACTGTTCTTGATGGCCTTTTGCAACTTGAAGAAGCACGGTCCCGTGCAATTCCATTCGAACAATCTGGTCTGCAACACATCGCTCGGGCAGGAGAGGATGCCGCGTTGGCCTGTCGGTTTCGGAGCTTGCTTGTGATGCAGTCCATCTCCGAAGGCTTTGACTCCCCCGCCATTTTTGGCCGCGTGGAGAAGAAAGTAGGCGACATGCAAGGCTTTCCAGGGTATGGGCTTATCCTCATTTGCGAGCCCAAGTTCGGGACCTGGTCCATGGAACTCCTAGTGGATACAAATCTAATTTCCAGCTGCCAGGCGGCAAGAATGTTAAATCAACTGTCGCATTTTGTATGTCAGATTTCGCGTTATGATTGTAAGATCGGTGACCTGGATCTCCTTTGTGATGAGGACCGCACTCAATTGTCGTTGTGGCAGGCGGATCCTATAGTCCAACCAGAGGGCTGCCTTCATGATTTGTTTGCACAAGTCGCCGCGAAAAATCCCGAAGGAGTTGCAGTAGCAACATGGCAAGGGATAAGGTTGACATACGCCCAACTCGATGAGCTCTCTTCGCGAATTTCAAGTAGCTTGCTCTCTGAATGCGATACTGTCGAGCGCAACACCATCTGTATACTTCTTCCACGCTCCCATTGGGTCCCCATTGCCATACTGGCCGTCATGAAGTCTGGACATCCTTTTGTTTTGCTGGATCTGGAACAAGCAGCCACCCGCCATGAGATGATTTGCGATCGAGTTCGACCGATCCTCGTCGTTACTGTGAAGGACTTGGCAGATCAAGCTCGGAAGCTTTGTGACTCGGTATTTCTGATTGACTCCTACACGCCAAAAAGCGTGACGCTGGTCTCAGGTGTGAATGTAACTGCAAAGGATGTCGCATACATCGTCTTCACCTCAGGATCGACCGGAGAGCCCAAGGCAGTCGTGATTGAGCATGGTCAGTTTGCAGCTGCCGCCGTCGCGCAACAAAAGAGCTTGAACATCCATCCTCGCTCTCGTGTGCTGCATATTTCCTCATATGCTTTTGATTCCTTTGCTGTCGAGATCCTCACCACGCTGTGCGCAGGGGCCTCTGTCTGCATTCCACCAGACGAGGAATGCCGGACCGGTATCGCCGCCGCAGTGCAGCGCTTTCAGGCGACCTGGATGGTAATTACTCCTTCGATGCTTCGTCTGGTTGATTCGCAGGAGGTGCCCAGCCTGGAGACTGTGGTTGCCGTTGGGGAATCGATGCTCGTCGACCAGGCAGAGGATTGGTCGTCAAGAGTTCAGCTGTTGTGCGGTTATGGGCCAACGGAGTGTTGCACAGGTGCGTCGGCCCAACTGATTGACCATTCGGCTGTAAATGTGCGGAAAATTGGAAAGGGCATGGGTGCGCACCTTTGGCTCGTTCACAAACACAACCATAATCATCTTGTCCCAGCAGGTGCGGTCGGTGAGATTGTCATCCAGGGTCCAATCGTCGGTAGGGAATATCTCGACAATCTTAACAAAACCCAAGAAGTGTTTTTCGATAATACTCCCTGGGCTTCGCAGCTTGATCTGGAATCTCATGGGAGATTTTACAAGACTGGTGATTTGGGCCGATATGACGAAGATGGGTCGGTAATTTTCCTTGGCCGAGACAACCAGCAGATCAAGCTTCGTGGGCAGCGTTTGGATTTGACGCTCGTGGAGTATCATCTACAGCTGGCCTTTGGTGCTGGCTGTACGGTAGTATCAGCCTTGATCAATCCCAAGGGGTCTGAGGGTCACCCTTTGCTTGTCGCCATGGTTTACATGAGCACCGAAGCGGACCCGAGCGTGGTCGATGATAACACCGCTACTACGTTTTCACACCACTCTCCTATTTTCACATCTCGTCTTTTACACGCCCAGAAAGTCATTCAGGAAGCCTTGCCCAGTGTTATAGTGCCCTCGCTCTTCCTACAACTTTCCAAGCTCCCACTGCTGTTATCCGGCAAGGTCAATCGTCGCGCATTGAAACGTCTCGCAGAGGCCACCTCGGCACAAGAGCTGGCTACCTTGGGACGAGTTTGCTCCCAGGAGGTAGTAGATAATCTTTCTGAGGATGAGATAATTGCGCAAACTCTTTCTCGCTGGCTCAATGACCTGGTGCAAAAGCGGTTTCACGCTTCAGAGACACAATCCGCCAGTGGTGGAATTCTTGGACAGAATGTCAATCCTGGTCAGCTTGGATTGGACTCGATTGATATGGTTATGTTGACTCAATCAATCAACCGTGAGTTTGGCGTCGCTATTCCGACTTCGACACTATTCCAGACTGTGCCCACTATCCGGGACATTGCCGCCATGATTGCCTCATCCTCCACCCAGTGCAATGACGAAGTCAAAACAATCCTACCCAAGATTGCACCTTGGTGGAAGAATTACCAAGAATTAGAGGTTAAGATCGACAATCTTCTCCCCGAGGCCAAATCAATGTGCAGGGATGCGGAGAGCGATCAACTGATAATGAGCAAGAGCTCTCGTCATGTGTTTCTTACAGGCGCCACAGGCTTTCTTGGAACACGCATCTTACAGTCACTTGTAGGGAATGCGGACATCGAGTCAGTGACGCTTCTCGTTCGCGGTCGCAATATGGAAGCGGCATTTGCTCGTATTATCGGGGCCGCCACTCAGGCCAACTGGTGGAGACAGGAATATCGCCGTGTGATCCGGATATGGCTGGGGGATCTCACTCAACCGAATCTGGGCCTATCAGATCCACAATACGAGATCCTATGTGGTGAAACTTTCGATTCGATCATTCATTGTGCAGCATCTGTCCACTGGCTTTATGACTATGAAGCCTTGCAAGCCAGCAATGTGCAGCCCACATTTACACTTCTTGAAGCCCTCTCCCGCCGTCAAACACCGATTCGATTTACTTACATCTCTGCGTTGCGGCCTGGAGAAACGGGTAAATTCATGGTCTCGGATGATGCGAATGAGATAGTCTCCAAAGAACCCGGGTACAGCCAGACAAAGCTGGTCTCCGAATTGCTGATACAGCGCTACATTCATTCTCACGGCACCCAAGGACATTCATTCACAATCGTCCGTCCAGGGCTGATGATGGGCGCCGTAATGGACGGTGTAGCCAACCTTGATGATGTTATCTGGCGCACTGTTTCTGCGGCGCTTGATGTTGCCGGTTATAACGGCCAAGAAGATGATTCATGGATCTACATCTCGCCAGTAGACTGGGTGGCGAGCGCGGTTATCCATGCCACTTTCCACCACGCGTTCCGCAGCTCTTCAGACTCTGATGACGCCTTGATCGTCTCCGTGGATGATGGACTCCATGTCAAGGAATTTTGGAACGCCATAATGAAAGCTACATCTCGCCCCCTCAATCCCATGAACGGGTCGCACTGGCTCGATTTGGTCCAGGAAAGAGTAGCCACAATGGGTAGCCACCATCCTCTCTCGACGGTAATCGAATTTGCCATCGCTACGTCGGGTTGCATAGGCTCTTCATTGCTGACCCAACATCGCGATGCCCAGAAATCCTGGTACTCGGCCCAAAGCATGCTCTGGTTGGCAGTAGTCCGCAATGCCGAGTACCTTACTTCGCTAGACTTCTGGAAGTCTGGTCCTCACGAAGCAGGCCAACGTTCAGCTCCCAGTCGCACGAACTTCTTAGTCTCATGAGTTCGGTATTTTTCTCGCATTGACTTCATTTTGGCTTTCCCTTGTACCTAGTAATGAATCTAATTATCTAATCCCGGGTCTCCCTCAAAGTTGACTTCTGCCCTGTGGCACTTTCAAGGGTACTAAGTAGTACCAGCAGAAATACATAAGAATCCCCTTTAGCTTCTAATAGCACCAAGGTATCATGAAAGGACACTCCATTTCGTGGTCCAAGGACAGCAATCTCATTCCAAATTGTTTCTACCATTTCTTGTTCTGATGTTGATTAGACCCAGCCTGGAGGTCAAGATTGATATTCGCAATATATTAGCTCCAACGACCTCTATACAACTGTCGCTGATATGCGACCGTGGCCTACATCCGGGTAACAATTTCATGAATAGCTTCATTGCCGCCCGATCGGGCAATTTTGGGAATTGGAGTTACGAATTCAAGTTATAGTTAGATTTTTCCACGTTGTATTACCTAGTGTAACTGGATAGGATGCTCGAGGCAGCACGGTCGGTACGTGCAGGCCGAATGGTGCAGAAGGATGAGGGTAAACAACACCCAAAGTAGGGGTATCTGCTAGCACTCTCTCGAATAGACTGTAACTCGTGTAATTGAACTCTGTGTCTCTCTGGGTGATGCTAAAGATGCTATCTAAATGAATGCATATAAGCTCCCTTCCAAATTAGGCCAATTCCCTTACGTAATCCTTCTACTGGCAGGCAGGCCGATACTCCCCCACTACACTAGTTAATAATATATGTAAAATACTATAATAATACCAAACAGCGAAGTAAGATACTATACGAATAATATTATGAACAAGATCTAGTAGTATAACTTTAATCTAGAAGGTATTTTCGACTGTATACTGTATTTTAGAATTAGGTGACATCTCGTATCACGCAGCTTATAGATTCTTTCGCGTACATGGTGGTTCCAAGGAGCGGTCAACTCCTCGGACTACATGTTACACAAGGCACTCTTATTGCAGTCTGTAGTTGTGCCTTTAAGTTCACTTATCGGATGCTATCCAGCTGCTGAGATCTTGGTACATATGATGTATACTATTTTTCCTATTGCATCGTGCACCTGGACACCTGCCATAGTATTCGGCTCACTTCCAAGGATGAATGGTTCTACCGTGACGTGGCGGTCAATTTCTCGGACTGGACTATGTTACACAAGGTACTCTTATTACACTTTGCAGCTGTGCTTTTAGTCCTACTTTGCAAGACTAGCTAGGTATCAACATAGGTACAGTGGCGTTGCAAAGGTTTGTAACACCCTCTTCTGCCGCCTTTTATACCGCCGGCCAAATGAGGTCTACGGCCCACGAAGCTAGGCACAAGCCCCATACCCAACTACATAACTACCATTCGCTGAACAGAGGTTTCAGTGGGCAAACATCTATTGTTCTCTGCCGGGCGTTTCAAACTACAGCAGCGCCAATGTAGGTGCCATGATCCTTTACATGTGATATATCACTGTCCTTGCATCTTGCAGCTTCTACTAGCTCCCATTTCAGGATGAATCGATGTGGTGATCAGTCAGTCACACTATGGACTGAATGTGATGCATGGTGCTGTCTTCGCAAGCTTCATTTCATGGTGTTCTCTGATATATGCACATTTCTTCAGCCGTCCACCTTTTTTGGAAACTTCACGAGCTGAAAATAGGGATTCGGCGACTTTGTTTATCGCTCCCTCCAAATATTCTCCAAGGTAATCAAAGAAAACACGACGCCATGACTGTTGAAAGAAAGATTGTGTCCATAGTCGGAGCGACCGGTATGCTGCTTGACCCCCTCTTCTCCGTTGATTGCTTCAAGTTCATGATTCATCTAGGCGCTCAGGGTGGCTCTGTTGCCCGGTCCTTAGTTCAAAATCCCCATTTCGAGGTCCGATGTATAACTCGCGACGCAGATTCGTTGGCTGCCAAAAAGCTCATGAATGAAGGGCTTAAAGTAATCCAAGCCGATGGAACCAAGGTGGGGGAAATGGAAGCAGCACTGACAGGAAGCTGGGGTGTGTTCATCAACGTGGCTACCGAGGTAAGATTCCGGTTGATGATCAACGCAAGAGAAACAACTGACTTATTTGTCAGGGTTTGGACTTCGAGATTGCCGTTGCGCAACAAAAGTCTATTCTGTCGAGTGCTTCAACTGCCGGCGTGAAACATGTTGTTTTCAGCTCCGCTCCCAACTCTACCAAGTTGACCGCGGGTAGGGCCCCCGTCCCCAACTTGGACGTTAAGGCTCAGGCAGCGGAATGGGGCGACTCTTGTCCTGTTTTTGAAACTTTTACTCCAGTGATGCTATCCTGGTACCTTGAAAACTTTGAGCACCCTATCCTTGCTGAGCTTCTTGGGGGGTTCCCCATTCACCAAGATCAGGACGGCTACCTCAGCTGCCGCGTACCACTATGGGGAGGCAAAGAGGAAGTCCCATTCATCAGCGTCAAAGACGATTTTGGAGACCTCGTTCACGGCGTCTTCCTCAATCCTATTCGGTGGAACCGCGCCGTGATCCAGTGCAATGGAGAGCTCATGTCATGGGCCGACATGGTGCAGGCCTATGTCGCTGGTAAGAGGAAATCCTGAATATGTCTCCCATCTGACATCTGCTCAGCTATGACTTCCACGGAAACTAATTGGATGATAGTGACTGGCAAGAAGGCACGGTTCCTGCCTTACATTCCCGCGGAAGAAATGCCAACCCATGAATGTGGCGGAATCCAAGATCTTTTTATTTACAGCCAGCTACGAGGAGGTGATTATTATGGAAATGGGCCTAGTGAGACTCGGACTGCTTGTCAGCTTAAGAGAGATGCATGGAAAGCAAAGGGAGAGACGGGACGAGAGACTTTGATGACGGTTAAAGAATATTTTAAGCGTCTCAATGCTTCCTAATCGAGCAAAGGCATCCACTAATGATAGTAAAAGGGCTAGTATAGCTTGATTGAATCGAAAAGTCTCATATTGAATACATGCTGCTACGTGAGCTATACTCCTATGGTGTAGAAAGTCTGGCGGTGATCGGGGGCGGCGACTTCGATGAGCTGAATTCCGGGAACGTCTTTAATCAAATCTTTCATTTCGTTTTGCGTCCACCATCGACCAGCTAACCGAGTTGCCTGACTCTCAACGAGCTCTCGGCGGCCGTCCTCGTGGACTTTCCAGACCTCAAATTGGAAGGACGAGACTCCGACGGTGCCCGCCTCCTCCATTCCGGTCAATGTGTTCCGATAGATGAAGGTCGGATACTGCTGACTCGCATATTCAACGACATCCTTTCCAGGGGCACCAGTATCGTAATAGTGCAGATCGTCCACAGATTCCCGACTGGTGATAGAGACGCAGGCCCTCCCGACCCCCGGTGTGAGTGAAGTTTTAAGGCCGCAGAGGAATTCACGACCCTCCTCTGGTGTCGTCAAGTGCAAAAATCCACCATCCGCAAACATGATCAGGTCAACCTTTCCTTGCAATCCACGGGAGGACACGATCTTGTTGAGATCCACCGCCGACGCGCATATCCACTCCACGTGCTCGGCCCCTTTCAGGTCACGCGTTTGACCTGCTCGATCCACCATATCCTGGGACGGATCAAATCCCAATAGCTTCATCTTGGAGAGATTTAACCCGCTTTGCAGCACCCTCTGTGTCAGACTATACAGAGCCCGACCGGTACCAGTGCCCGCATCGATGATAGTGAGCGCGTCGGGGTCCTGAGCTTTAGCATGCTTAAGAGCTCGAATTTTCATCAGCTCCGCGTAGAAAACTTCGATATCTTCGAAGAAGGAGCCCTCTTGCGCGCATATGAGGTCATAGTGCTCAGCGAGATAGGGTGAGGAGTAAAAATCGAGAGGTTGGTTGGCTACAGAGGCCATCTTGTCAAAGATTTTATGAGATGGTGATTTCAGAAACTTTCCTGGATCCGCTCACTGGTCTTAAAGCAGTGCTCATGAGGATATATGGGCCCAGATCAGATGTTCGGCTCATGCAGTGAAACTTACCCCCTTGCTGAACAGGAACCGGGTATTCCCTCAGAAAATCCACTTCTTGGCGCTCTTGCATGATGCATCTTAAGAGGACAGAGAACCTCTTTCAGGGTGCATGGTCACGATTAATGCTCAGGCCGGTGGCGAACTAGACTACTAAAAGGTGAGTCGAGCTTCTTGTCACTACTGTTCATTCGACCGCGTTCTGAAAACCAATATGTGGATACATCTTAGCGCGTTGGCTCTGACGCTTGCCATCGCCCTCAACCTGGTGGCTCCTTGGCGGGAGGAATGTCGTTGTCGACCTTATGAATCCTGCTGGCCTTCACCTTCGGATTGGAATGCCCTGAACGGTACCCTGGATGGAAGGCTGGTTGCACTCAAGCCATCAGGGCATGATTGTGTTCCAGACGGCCAGGACTCAAAGAATTGCCAGGAACTCGTCAGCAACTTCCACAATACAACTTGGCGTGTTCAGAATCCAGGTAAACTCTTTGGATGAAAACGAACAATGGGCTGGTGATTAATCATTTCATAGCCACTTTGCAGGTCGTTAACTGGGAGTATAGCCGCCTCAGGAAAGAAGCTTGCCATGTCGACGCGGACGGCATAGTTGAATCATGTGGCCAAGGCCGAGTGCCTCTCTTTTCAGCCTCTGTGCAGTCAGTGTCGCAAGTCCAGGCAGTCGTTCGCTTCGCAGTTACCCACAACCTCCGTCTTGCCATTCGAAACACCGGACATGACCTTGCCGGTCGATCTACATCCCCAGATTCTTTACAGCTCCTGACATCGGCTCTCAATGGATACCAGTTCACTGATGCGTTTCACCCCACTGCCCCATGGGGTCAGCAAGTCCCATCCGAAGGACCTGCTGTCACTGTTGGCGCTGGTATTACAACTGGTGAGCTTTACACCGCTGCAGAAAATGCTGGATATACGGTCGTTGGTGGGAGCTGTAGCACGGTTGGTATTGCTGGAGGTTGGATGCAAGGAGGGGGCTATGGCATCCTGAGCCCATCCAAGGGTCTTGGAGTCGATAACGTTTTGGAGTTTAGTATGGTCGCAGCGAACGGTGCACATGTCATAGCCAACAAGTACCAAAACAAGGAACTCTTCTGGGCAGTCCGCGGTGGAGGAGGCGGCACCTTTGGAGTTGTGACCAGTGTTACTTTTCGATTGCATCCAGACGTGGCAGCCACTGTTGCCACTATGGACATCGTGTTTCCGGATGGCGCAGATGAGAAATTTTGGCTGGCCATCAAAGAGCACCTCGCTGTGCTTGAAAAGCTGATTGGGCTGGGAATCGCCGTTCAGACATTCGCTATGCCGATATTTCCAATGGGAGGTGCGTTCCTCAAGATTGAAGTATACTTGACTGGCGACCAGTCAAACCAAACTGGGAATCAAAATATGCTGGACCATCTTGCACGATTACAGGAGCTGGGATTACAGGTGGCCTATTCGGAGGAGCATGTTGAGAAACTTTCTGCATACTTGGCCCAACCTAGGGGCATGGACCAGGCCGGTGCATCTATCTTGACAGCGTCCAGACTGATCTCGAAAGACCTGCTGAGCTCCCATATGGGTCCTGATCAGGTTGCGGAGACTCTCCATCGCCTCGAATTTCACCCAGGCGACGTGCTCAGTTTTGAGGGAATGGTGGGTAGACAGGCAATGGGGACTGACCATCTAGTCGACAATGCCCTCCACCCAGATTGGAAGAAAGCACTAATTTCCTTGACTCTTGGGCGTGCTCTACCGCCATCTCCGAACTGGAAAGTATATGAACAAATCGAGCAAGAACTCTCTGAGACTCAGGTACCATTGTTACAGTCAATAGATTCCGCCGTTGGTGGCGCGGGATATTTGGGTGTTCCTTTTGCGTACGAGCGAGATCCGGTGATGACTTACTGGGGGTCTAATTATGCACGGCTGCTAAGTATCAAACATTTATGGGACCCCATGGGCCTTTTCATCACCCGTCTTGGGGTTGGGAGTGAGGACTGGGATGATGAGGGCATGTGTCGCGCCTCATCTACGTACATGATGATCCCCTCCTTTTTGAATGACTGTTTTCGGAGAATGGCAGTGGCTCTTTGGGAGTTATGTACCTAAGTGGTTGATTTACACATTATTTTGCTGTGTATCTTCATTTTAGTTTCAGAATGACTATTGCGATATTGTCTCTGGTCGGGAAGATATTCTTCCACCTGTAAGTATCGCCATCTAAATTTGCACGTCTCAATACTTTGAAGTAAAGGGTTTATTAATTTAATGGATGAACAATATGCTTCGTATCTGTTCTGAGGTCTGCAGATGCATGCCATTAACTCTTCACCGTAATGACAAAGAGTTCACCTGGTGAGTCGATCACGATTTGTTATACATACAAGCTATCGTTTTGTGTACGACATATTCACCTGCATGCCTGGGTGCCTATATCCTATTCAGGTATGATTTCCCTTGCCGGCCTGCATATATGGGTTCCTTGAAGGTCACACAACTCAGAAAATGCAGCAAGGGAGATACATGGATGGTTGCCAGCTCAGCACTACTAGTCATATTTGGTTTCAACATTTCAAGCAGGTGATATATTCTTCTACTATTTAACCATTCCCAAGCCTAGAAGTACTCCGAGAGTCTGTATGTACTATCAATCATAAGCCAGCCCTGACTTTAACAGAATGACAGTCATAAATACTCAGTACCACGAGCACATTCATTCTACTGGTGACTTCAACCCGAACAAGTATTTTGTCTTTGAAAATGAAGATCAACGAGCTTGGTGGCAGCACACAGCCCCACTGCTTGCACGGGTCTTCCGGTCAGCTCGGTACCCCGTGGAGCAGCAGTATCTCTACATGACTCTCTACAAAACTCTTATTGTACCTCTTTTGGGTCCCCATCCTAACACATGGGACTCTTTTATCTCCTACTCCGGTATACCCATTGAGTTCAGCACCAACTATCAAGAGAATGGTCCACCTACTTGCAGGATCGGGTGGGAGCCCGTGAGCCATCTATCTGGCACGTCGTCGGATCGCTTGAATTTGGAGACCGTGAGCAAAGCCATTTCGTTGTTGGCAGGATTGAATCTGAAGTCATTTGATCGCCGCCTGTTTGACCGATTCATGAAAACTCTAGTGCTCAGCTCTGATGAAGCCGCGACCGTCAAGACGGAGGAGCTATCGTGGGCCCGGCTGAAAAACCAGCTCTCGCTCGGCTTGGATCTCAAGGATGGAGACGTAACTGTCAAATGTTACGTCTATCCAGCGCTGAAGTCCATGATCACAGGCCGACCATTTCGAGAGCTTCTGGACCAGGCCCTAGGAATTGGCGAAGATGGTAGCTTTTCGCACTGTGCGGACGCATTACATTCCGTCCACGACTATCTGGAGCAGGCCGGTCTCTACAACCAGTATTCCTTCCTGGGTTTCGATTTTGTGGAGCCTTCTAAATCACGATTGAAGGTATACAATACTACCCAAGACGTCACATGGCCAAAGATAGAGGGGATTTGGACACTAGGAGGAAAATTCGCCGAGAACCCCACGATCAAGCGTGGATTAGATGCCGCGCAGGAGCTATGGCGTCTCCTCACAGGCGAGACGGTAATTTTCCAACCTACACAAGTGCATGATGCCAAGAAACCTTTCAGCTAACTTATGTCAGGATCGCATGGCGGTGGGAATATACAACTATGAGCTCGCGCCAGGAAACCCAGTCCCAATGACAAAGTGGTATTTCATCCTGAACGGCCAGAACGACCTGGCCAACGCGCAGGCTATTATCGCCTTCTACCAGCATCTGGGCTGGCACGATCTTGCTGATTTATTTGTTCCCAACTTCCGGTCATACTTGTATGTTACGCTTGTGCTCTTCATTTTGAATACTATCGACAGAACTGACACGATTGATAGCCCCGATTCGGATCTTAACGAGACCGACAACCTCCTCCAATATGTTTCTCTTGCATATTCAGAGAAGACAGGGGTATATTTTAGTGTTTATTACCACTCTTCTGTCAACTTTGGAAATTAGATGGATATGATATCCCTCGCTGTGAGGTTGATTCTAATCCATCTGGGGTGGTGAGAGAATAATAGCTTGACGACCTCAGGCGCCTCAAATACATACCTAGGCAGCTAGCTCAAGCTTGCTTTAGACTATTAGTACTACCTTGACCAAGATATAAACTTCAATCTAGATCAACTCCAGTTCTTCACTAGTAACGTCGCTCGCAATGGTGGGGACCTTTCTCCTTAATTTTGCAGAGAAGCTGCTATGCAAGCCCTAGGCCCGCGTTGTCTGGTGAACGGAGTAAAAGACTTCTCGGAAATACGTAGAAATATCATCACAGATATCTCATGCACCGCTTCACTGTCAATCTATTGAAGATAGAGCTTGCAATAATGCACAACTCCAAGATATATTGGGTCCACAATTCGCCACTCACGTTAGTCGGAGCGTCCTCACGATATACGTGCATGAAAGATTTCCGGTCCAAAGTCCTTGAATACATGACATATCATCAATCACCTGGGTATGCTCCTAGGTACAATGTGCGTATGCGGAGATAATCCATTACGAATATCTGCAATACGAACCTAAATCCAAGGGTTCGGTGACACCTCTGCCTTGCATGGCCGATTGTCCTCTTCAGCTGAGACTCTGAGACTGCTTGATGCAGTGCTGTGATACATGAGGCATCGAGACACCTGGGCATCGTGTTACTTTACACTAGCATGGGTCCTTGCATCAATAGTCTAGAGACGTACGAATGGAGCTCATTGGACGTATGTGGCATTTGAACATGTGGTCTCAAGGACGAAGAGGTGTTAACCGCGATAGGGAAGGGAGATGGAGCTATGGCCACCTGGTCTAATAAATACTATAGTATTCTACTTAAAACGAAGGGAACCTAATCGCTATTGAAGAAATTTCCTTACAAAAATTCATAATACTCTTGTCTTACATTACTATAGGCATGACTGTAATCCTCAATCAGCCCGATTCCGACTCGAGGAAGAAGGTCCCATTGCTCGAGGTTGATGCCCGCAGTTGCGATGTGGCAAACATTGTGAAAAAGGCCATAGGCCATATTGAGGTCGCAGGCGGGTGTGTGGTCCGCAACCTCCTTCTCCCTGACACAGTCAACCAGATTGTCAAAGATCTCCAACCTCATCTCGATGACCCCGAAACCTTTCTCAGTGAGTGATTGCTTCGGTCATATTTGGCTTAATTCATTTCTATTCCTGCTCACCGTCACTTTCTATCTTCTCTAGAGTTTCGGCCCGGGACTACATCGGCGGCAGGGCTGGTGGGCAAGTCAACAACCTTCTGTATGGACGTGATTGGCAACGAAATCTGGCAAGGCGTCATTGATCACTTCCTGACGCATACATACGGTCCCTACTGGGTAAGATACGCACTCAAAACCATGCCTTCAACGAGCTACAAGTCAGCTAATTTCTTGCCGTAGGTGGGTGATATGCAGATTTCACACACGGGAAAGCCGCAACTGAGCGCGACAACCACCTTTAAGGTCGGACCCGGGGGCGCAAGTCAAGGATTACATCGAGATGATATCATGCACTATAACTGGCAAGGCGAAGCTCGCGAGTACGCACTAGGACGAGATGTCATGTCTGTGCTCTTCATCGCTCTCTCCAAGACGACCAAAGCTAACGGAGCGACGCGTGTCATCCCGGGGTCCCATTTGTGGGATTATTCTGAGCCTCCTACAGAGGACCTTGCCGTCCACGTGGAACTAGCCCCTGGGGATGCCTTCATCTCACTTGGTGGACTTTATCACGCAGGCAGTGCGAATACCACCGCCGATGAGGATCGACTTATTGCCATAGCTTCTGGGATCCGAACTGAATTACGTCAGGAAGAAAACGCTTATCTATCCTATACCAAAGAGGAGATAGAGAGATTGCCGCTGCATTTGCAGCGGTTCTGTGGTTACACCACCGGTGAGCCCCTTCTGGGCCATGTTGATATGCGGGACCCAGGGCATCTTTACAATCCGGCTGTCTGTTCTGAGCGGGCGATCTGATAGTCACAACTTTGGAATTATCTACTGAAACGGGATGGGAAGCTCGAGGCAGCACGGTCGGTACGTGCAGGTCGAATAGGGCAGAAGGATGAGGGTAAACCACATCCCAACTAGGACTTAACTCCTGGCATTCTTTCGAATAGGCTGAAACTCATGCAATTGATCTCTGGTTGTTGTTAAAGATGCTATCTAAAATGAATATATATAAGGCTCTCTTCCAAATTAGGCCATTTCCTTTTATAATCTCTATACTGGTGGGCAGGCCGATACTCCCCCGTTACACTAGTTAGAACTCAAATTTCTACAGCAGGTGGCAGTGATTATGGGAGATTAGTAATATATGAGATCTGAGGGGTGAAGTTGCATATTCTGGTATTGTACTAGACTAGCAGTACTATATACAGATGGAGGAGCACATATAGACCTGTGCAATACCCATGGGCGGGGTATGAGTAGACCTGGGCACTCGCTCATGAGCGGCTCAATGAGCGGGAAACCGCTCATTAGGTGGGGCGAAGCTAATTCTTGGCAAAATTGCATTATTATGCAAAAGCTTGGCAGTAATGCAGTTGTAGTATAGACAGTAGTAGTAATTAAATTGAATTCCAATTATATCTATTGCTAAATCTGTAATCTAGATCGTTAGCCACTGCTCTAGCCAGCGCTGTAATTTTGGTAATTGACCATAGTTAACAGATTAATTACATTACAAACAAAATTACTGGCATAAAATAATGCAAAATAGTCTCCACTTTTGAGCGGGTTGAGCATGCTCATTCCCAGGTCTAATATCAACCATATTATTTTCTTCAGGGTTCCAATACAGAGCTNTGATGAGCCGGCCTTTCAAAAAACCGCTCATGAGCATGCTTATGCCCAGGTCTAGTCCTAGCCACCACGCCATGAACTTCCCCATGGTTCTCCTGTTGATCACCCGCAGGTCACCCGCAAGACCCTCATGGATTACACCCTTGCCGGTTATAGGTCAAGGCCCGCAACGCTCAAATTTGCGGGTTTTGGGTGACCCGCGATGCTTGACCCGCGGGCCGTGGCAAGGTTTACTAAGAATGAACATGCTAACCACCCGCTCTAAGTCGAACGGCTCAACCCAAAATATTAAGTTATGCTTGGTTCATCAGTTCTGGCCTCTTCGGGGCCTATCCGCATGAGTAGCGTTTTCGGACGCATCCCTGCAATGATGTCTCGATTGCCTTGTTACCATACCAAAGTAACTGAATCAGTTCAAGGTTACTGGCTGTGTGTCTTTCCTGCTGAAATGTCTGGAGCGTTCGAATGCACTGTATTGAACTGGTTAAGTTCACTGATTTCAATCATTTTTCCATGGGATTTTGAACCATCAATTTGAGTTTATTTTCGTGTCTTCTTTCTGGGTTTCAGCTAATCCGCAATTTATATCGCGGCTTTTAGATGATGAGTATAATAGAGGTGATTGCAACCAGGTGTTCATAGGCTGTTCCTATAGCTAACAGCTTGCTACCTTCACTGGGTATTCACGGGGAAGGGTGGAAAGTTGGTAGTGGCTTGAATACTGACCGACTCCCCCATGCGGCACCGATTATCGCAATCGAAATTGGCTCAGCTGATAAAGCCCATAACCCAATCAAAATACCATGAGTACCACAATAGCCGCTCGCTGGATGTCTATGAAGGGAAACAAGACTAGAGCATAAACCTCCCGCTTATGAAGTCACTCATCATGTCGTTTCGGAAACCACTGGTGGGAGAATTTGAATTCGAGTTTTATAACTGTAATGAGAGTATAGTAAAGGTTTTATCAACTAAGTTCGCGTTATGATTACCTTAAGCCTTATTTTCCGATCACTTCGATAATAGCCGTAATTCCGGTTAATGAAAGCGATACTTCTCTATATCCTAGCAGCCATCCGGTAAATGAGTTGCTCTTCTAGTCTCCATCGCTAGGGTTGGGCAGGTTTTCGCCTTAAGTAAAGGCTTTTTGAGTGAGTGGTATGATCATACAGACCACGACACGTGTACTGATTTATTGGACACACGTGATAGACGGAAGGCCTAGGCTAGAACTCCTTAGATTTCCCAACACCACGCTTTTTGAAATCCTAATCATTGGACTTATATAAGCAATAAAGAAAGTTACCTATACAATTGTCCAGCTGAGTAGCTTTATGCTGGATCGGGATATGTCAGCAGGAGGATTCATACCATATTACTCCATTTACGCATCCACAATCTATGACAAAGTTATGACAGCCATTGTTCGAGGCAAATGCGTGTCACTAGGCTCAGGCTCTTCCGTGGGGTACTCTGTCTCTTCAGGGACAGTCTCAGGCTCTTCAGGGACAGTCTCAGGCTCTTTGGGTGGACACTCAATCTCTGCTGGCGCATTCGCAAGCCCGTCAGAGACAGGCCCTTGTAGAGAGGTTTCACTTGAGACGATGCCGTTTGGTGTCTTCACTAATGATATAGCAAGCATCGAATCAGTTTATTAGACTATCTTTAATTTGGTGGAAGTAACTGAACCTGCTGCTCTTTCATAGAAAAAATGCGAATAGATAGGATCTCGATAATCATTTTCATCACCGCATTATCGAAGTGATGGTCTTGTCCGATAACATCGTAGAATTCTTGTAACCCAAGCCGCGGATCATTAGGCCTTAGCGAGCGCTGCAAGTTTTCTTGAATGTAATCTGGAAGCCAAGTTTCATCAGCGGGGAGACTTGAGAAAACGCCTCTCATTATCCGCAGTATTTCAAGCACAGGGAGCTCCTCATCTAAGTGCTGCATCTTTTGCCGAGAAAGGACTTCAAGATCACCAAGACTCCAAATCCTTGACGCATGATAAACTAAAACGCTCCTCTTGTACTCTCTGGCGAGATCTGATCTGCCTTCTTCAAGAGGCGAATTGACCGTCTCGTAACCGCCGGTGTGTAAGAAGTGCACTACGGTATGTCCAACATCTTCATCAATATCAGACATGAAGATAGTTGATGATTCAAGAGATGCCACGGCGAGCTTTAGATGATTCTGGAGGAACTAGGCGGGAATGCCATATCACTTGCTCCCTATAACGAGAGTAACAAAAGGAGATTCATAGGGCCAAAGAGCAGGTTAGAAAACGTCGTTTGTAATCCATTTAAAGAGCTTACGACGATAAAGGCCGGTAATAGTCAACCTTAGGAGAGATCTCTGGCGTGAGGGCCGGCCTCGACAGCTCATTGGAGTTGCGCTGTTTCATTTTCTTCTTTGCCATTTTCAGTCTCGCTGCGACTTTATCAAGTGAATCCCTGGAGATTTCCCAAGAGTTTTGTGAAAGACAAAAGAGGGAGAAGTCCTGACTACATTTAATAGAGCAGGGGGTGGGAAGAAGCAGAGTAATGCAAGTATGTAGAAGTAAATGATAAGTCAGGAACGCGGGTCCCGATATACAAAGAAGTTTCTTTAACACCCTTCATTTGATGGCAAAGTTATATGGTAAAGCAGGTAAAGTGGGTTTGGATATTTGTACTTAATGGAAATAACAAGAGGGATCTTAGGGAAACCTGTTGGTTATCTCCCCAACTTTGGCAGCATTAAGCACAAAGCTCCTGAATCTGCTCCGCCGGCTAGAGCTACAGCTCGACTGAAAAATGCACAGCAGACCCAAGAAGATATTGATTCATGCAAGGTACATTTCCCCGTTCGCGGTAAGCCCTTACGTGCTACTAAAGACTATATCGAACCCGCGAAACAGCCTGAGGCCTGCTTTCAATGCTTTGCCAATGAAGGGCTTCCGGATAAGTTTCGTTTCCAGGTGTTTCATGATCCCGGATGTGTTACACGCCTTTTTGATGCCATTCATCTTAAAGAAGAACCACTCAAGTGCAACTGCTGTGAAGTAGTTCTTGCAACATCAAATGGCATTCCAGCGTCATGCTTTTGATGTTCATCGTGTACGGAGTCGTCGGCGTTGCCCAAATCCAAAAGACATTCACAAATGATGCCAATCAAGATACTCCGAACCGCTGAATAAAACAGCCAAGTAGAATTGAGTTTTCGATGCCAAAGAAATTATTACTCGGATTTCATTTTTAAATTTCATCCTAAGTACTTATATAAGTCTGTTCCTTTTTAGAGAAGCCTTTTAGTATAGTAGGAAGTTGGGAGCTGTAATGGTGATGTATATATCATATGCGACTGATAGTCCATATAAAGTCCATGATAATTCCGAGTAATAAAGAGGATATATGCAGGTCATGGTATAGGTCTGATAGGCAAAACGCATTGCTCGATAAAAAAGTTACTCATGAAAGATCAGGCCAAATTAGCGAGAATTTGCTAGACTGTAAGGTCAAGTATAGCATAAGTTTTACTTATTGGATACACTCTCCGTCAAATAGTAGTAGGACAAAAATGGGGGGCTTGAATACTCGGAAATCATTCGCCACACTAGCATATCCACCCACAAATCGGTCCCTTACAGCAGTTTTCTTCGACGTGGTACTGACATCGCTGATGAACTCCGAGTTTGGCCAGAGCTATGGGACTTCTTCTCCAAGGGTGGAAGGAGAGCGAAGGGGAAAAGGGTCTCTTCGCGCCTTTTATATATATACATATATTTATATACATATACATATAAAAAGCCTTTGGTTCGAATATTCATAAGGAGCCTGTAAGTACATGAAAATGAAAGTTCGATATAGAAGCACAAACTATCTAGAGAAACCTCCATATGTATCCAGAGGTCGCAATAAGATCGTGTAGTAAATATAGATATGATTAAAGTGGGATATCATGGTCCATTTTCCGGAAATCATGTCGGAGACATAGTCTTGGTATGATTACTTTCGCCAAAAGCCAGGTTGCATCGTCTCGTCAGAGAAATACTCAATCATCTGAGGAGGCCGAAGATATTCATCGTGCCATAAAGCCATGTGAGTCCACGCAAACCGGTTATACGTTGAAACGTAGTCCGCGACAGACATATACATCCAACCAACATCCTCCTGCTCCTCATCCGTTGTCCCATCATGCCACTCGGGATCAATTTGGTAGTTTCTCTCCTCGGGGCTCAGATCCCCCCATTGCTTATACATAATTTTTACAACAGGATCTTCCATGTGGTCCAAAGACTCCAAGCAGATATCATCAACAAAGAGTGCCAAGTTAAACCGTGCTCCAAAACCGTATTCAGGACCAGGAAGATCTCTTTTCTTCTCCGAATGCGATTCAAGGATCCGCTGTAATGTTTCAGGCGTGTCAACCACCTTTGGTAGTTGTTCTGCCACCCAGCTATGGAAATGATCGCGCACCTCATGTGAAGTCGCGCCGTTGAACTTCGGCTCATCATGGATGACGAGATCGTGGGCCTCTAAAAGCTCGGTTCTTTCCTCTCCAGGTGGCATAGAACGTTCGATAGACTTTTGCACGCGTTGCTGAATGAGCTGGAGTATTTTATGCCACGCAGCATTGTCTTTGAATGAGCATCGATAAATGCAAAAGCCCCATGGAAGATTTGGTTTTCTCTGAAAATCAGATCGTGTCATTTTGATACCTTCGAATGGGATCTCTCCCCCTGATATTGGGCCTGTAGTTGACATTTTGCAGACGATTTGATGAAAAGGCTGGCGGAACGAATTAATAATTCGCGGTCTGAAGAGCAACATTGCAATGTCAATGGTGATTCATACCAAGAAAAATATTTCGCTATCCCAAGGGACCCGGTGCAGTGGGCCTGACTGCAAGTCGGTGAGAGGCCTATCCCAGAGTACCGGGTGCAGTCTACTAGACTGCAAGATCGGTGAGAGATTTATATATGGGCAGAATTGGACCCACTCGACCAGACTGCATACCATTTTCTCGACCAGACTGCAAGCACTTTTTTTCATACAATCGAGTTCAAATTTGAGTAAGTTCTAAGTTGGCCAAAGTTCTCTATAAGTTTTTAATTTTAGCTACTCTAGTTATTTATAGCGTTTGTACGAAGTAACTCTAAATAGCCAGTTTTGTAAATTTATTTTGATAGGGTGCGACCGGAAAGATCTATCTTTTATCTGTCAGATCCACACTTAGGTAGATCTAAAAAATTATTCCTGAATATAGATATTTAATAGATCTTAATTCTATCTAAATTTCTAGTTTCATCAATATAATGACTGAAATTTCTTGTATAATTGAAGAAATTTTTACTACTCTCTTTTTATACNTCATCAATATAATGACTGAAATTTCTTGTATAATTGAAGAAATTTTTACTACTCTCTTTTTATACCCAATCTTGGTCTATAAGCAATATCAAGTAGCTGTACAATTAATATAGATTACTATCTATCTCTGATTTGTCTTTCACAAATATAATATTTCTTTTTGTATTACTCAGACTATTCAGAAATATATCTTGGCTTGCTGATCAGAGATTGGTGACAAATCTGATTATAGTGAAATAATAAACTATATAAATAGTTCTATAGAGTCTCTAGAAAATCTTCTGGTCTTTAATAACAGTATCTGATGCTGTCGGAGTTCTGACTGCTGGTATATATACTGTATAATCAAAAATATCAAAAAATATTGGCAGATATATTATTATTGATTTATTTCTCAAATAACTGATCAATCTATACAATCTGAATTTGATCAATATATTCAGATAGTTGTCTGTCAGTATCTATTCTCTCGAAAACTATATTCAAACTATTTTATAGTTTAGTCTGCTATATCAATATAAATATTACAGTCAAAGATCTTATCAGTGAATATCTTTCTGGAACAGCTTGAAATCAAGCACCAGCAAGTCTTTTGTCTATCTATCTATACAATAAAGACCACTGAAATCAATAAAACTACTCTGTGGCTCTATTGTACAAGATAGATATAATATCTCGCTGACCGACTGTCAGAGATTCTTTTATCTTTTATTCAGATACCGGACCCTGATCCAGAAGATCCAATCTCTCAGATCTGCCAGACACTGAATTATATAGTTTATACAAATCAGCAGATTGCCAAACAGTATAGATATCTGATCTATACAGAGATTGTATAGACCGAGACTGATATCTTTCCCAAGACCTCATTATAGACCTATATAGATCTGGAGTTGATCACTAAATATATTTATTTCTGACAGCAGATTGTCTATTTTTTCGCCTATATATAGCAGATCTCTAATATTGATTGTCTATACTATTATTTTAATCGCTATCAATATTATATCTGGAATATTCTCTAGCAACTTATTTTATCTGTTATATCAGTGATATCTATTGCAGAATTCTCTGATTTATTAAAGAAAGAAAAATCTTGTACCAACTCTGAATTCTCTATCAAATTCTACTAGACCTCGCCAAAACCCAAGGGCATGCCCGAACC
>JADDUG010000120.1:0-11065 GCA_018340795.1 Penicillium steckii
GAGCAAGTATACATGTCGTACAGGGTTCGCTTGGGCATGCCGGCAGTTACAATACTAAGGATCAAATCAAGGCCAAGCTCCTTGAACAAGCCGCTAATGATTGAACACGGAGGGCAAGACATTTGTCGTTTCCGTGTTGCATGGGCATCGAGATTTGACGCAGCTCCTCTATCCTATCTGACAACATCCCCGGCTAGACTGNAGTCCAGCAAAGCCTGAGCGCAAGGTACTTGGGAATTACCCCATAATGTGGCTTTGCTGTCAGCGTGATAGACTGGCTCGAAGAACTATCGTGAGGTATATGGGTGGCTTCTGTTTGCAGGCTTGATGGTCCGTATGGAAGACAAGTTGGGTCTCGCCTTGACGACTTTAAAGCTATTTGCCACAATTTGGTCAAAAAAGGGACTATATTATGGCTTTGGACCAAAACATCATGCCAAATAATTCCACAATGTGATGCCACGGTGGGTAGCTCACTATGTGTTATTGGATGACCCCAACACCACCTTCATAGTTCAGGGACCAGAATAAATGTAGCAAATTAGACAGGGCCTAATAACTACGTGTGGGAGCCCCAGAGATGCTACCGTGTCTGCTTTGCTGGTCGAGGGGAGTCAGCGTTTTCTTGAGCCTCGCCTGATGAATCAGGTGTAAAAAATTTCCCCGAAGACGAGCCCATGTTTTCATCAAGTCACAAATAGAAATAATACAGCTCCGAGATCCATCTCAGAAATCGAGACGAAATGCATTCAAATGTGGCTAAGTGGTCTAACTTCTATGCTGGCTTCCTGTTTAGATGATACCGATTGGTGCTCTGGCGAGTTTCTTGAATTAGCATGCTGAGGGCACAGTAAGTCGTGATGGATTACCACCCAGATTTCTCACACGGACTTACGAAGCGTGATCAATGGCGATCATTATCTAGATTAATTAGGAGTGACAAAATGCTGGTTCAAGAAATACATGAGAATATGATCTCATACTCCATAATGCAATTGTAGCTTCGCAATTCCCGCAAACCTGTGGAGTTACTCCTGGGAAGCCACGTGCCGCAGCAACTGGCAAGGTAAGTTGGATCGTTGGGGTAGTCAAGGAAACTAAGCCTGTGCCGATGGTTCACTAAACAAGAAGTCAACCCTTTTGGATGTGCCACGAGCCACCCATGTCGAGTAAATTGCCTCATGCAAGGCCCCGGCTCATCCCCAGAGCTCGGGACTACGGGCACAATATATTTGACCATACATCGTATTAGTACCTCGCTTCGATTGGGCTAGACCCTAAAAGGTGCCCAAGCTGGTTTTCGGCCGGCTGAAAATATCAGACGGCACTAAATCTTTGTGAACTTCGCCCCCAGTTTGAATGAGGGAAACGCCTGAGCCTCATAAAAACTATGTTTTCGAATTTATCTTGGGAATTATTATTGATGATCTTCTATTATTTCGATTCACCATCCCTTGAGATCAACTCACTATGTCAATGCGACAAGACCCTCTATAAACGGCTTAACCCCTATCTCTACCAACTAGCCGATCGATCACCACCTAAATTTGACTACCATCGTTCGGGTTTCAGACTTAGGGCCGGAGGTGGATACCCATTGAAATGGGGATGTCGGAAAGGAGTTCCCGGAACAGTTTACAAGGCATTGATCTATGGGGCAACGATTGAATATACGACAGATGGTGCTCCAAAATTATTTGGATGGGCTGTTGAAAATGGAAGGAACGAAGTCCTGAACATCTTGATTAAGAGACAAGATGTGACGGTGAGCCACGCATGTGTTCAAAGGTCATTCTCTACAGCCGTGGCTCAAGGGCACACAAATATCGTGAACCTTTTACTCAAAACATACGACGTGGAAGTCGATCAAAATGACCGTCAAGGAAAAACGCCATTGCTTTGGGCCTCGCTGCTCGGACACCAACACATTTTGGAAATTCTGGTCAGAACTGGAAACGTGAGAGTAAACTTTATGGACCCAGACGGCTGGACACCCCTATTACGGGCTGCGGAAAATGGATATAATGGAATTGTCGACATATTGTTGAAGTTTGGAGCCTCACTGCATTCAAAGGAAAGGGTTTTTGGCCAGACGCCTTTATCCTTAGCCGCCACGTATGGCCATGATGCAGTTGTGAGGCGGTTACTTGAGGCCAGAGAAGTGAAAGCAAATGTCATAGATAGTTGTGGCAGAACTCCATTCCTATCGGCTGCCATCAATGGACATGAAGCAGTGGTCAAAACCTTCATTGAATCTGGCCTAGTGGATGTGATTGCAGGTGATTCAGTGGATGGCCGAAGTGCATTATCGTGGGCTGCAGAGAATGGCCACGATGCAGTAGTCAAAGTGATCTTGCAATGTGGGTCAGTGAATGTGAATGCAAAAGATTTTGAAGACCGTACCCCGCTGAGCTGGGCTGCGGCAATGGGCCATCTCAACGTGGTCACGACACTACTTACTGCCGCGGGAGTGGCGGTGGACTGGGAAGACATATATGGCCTAACACCAATTGCGCGAGCTAAAGGAAAGAGTTGGGATAGAATAGCTCAGGTTCTAGAAAAGCATGAGCACCTAGTGATCGAATAGGGGCGAAACAACCTGTCTCGTTTATCTCGGGAAATATTGTACTATCCTCGATCTGTAAGGAATTCATAGCCTACCCACCAAAAAATCCTACGCGTTCCACAAATAATCAAGAATCCAGAAATTCTGTCACAGTATCCTGGACATGTCACTTGACCTAGCCCTTCGGCCTGAAGGAACTCTCCAAGTTGGAGGGCGTTCTCCGGTTGGGCCCTCAGAACTAACGTCAAATATGTCTTTGGAGCCAGGGTAAGTTTCTCAATCATATCCTCCCACCTGAATTAATTGTTCACTTTGGCTTTCCATTCAATAGTATATTGGATGAAGCCCGGTGAAAGTAATTAGGTTGACTTAGTGCTTCTCACTCGTAGAGTTGAAGAAGTCTAGGTACATCTAAATTTCTGAAGAACCTAGCTTTCGACAATCAAATCTCCTCGGATTGTGCCAGGAATCCTTACATCTTCGGTCAAACAAATTCATGATAGCTGTACTGTTAGAAGCCTTGTAACCAATATGACCTAGCTTCAATCACACTATTGCCGTGTTCATTTTACAGCTTTAACGATTCAACGCTATAACGGCGGTTCTTTAAAATGCGACTTCATCAAGTAGATTGAGCTCTATGCCAGCCGCTGGAGCTTTATGAGGGGAATAGCGATAGCGCGGCCGAAGGATTCTACTCCCATAAGCGTCATTGTGTCTGTAGGTATGTGGGTTTGACTTTTTGAGCTCGAAGATGGAAGGGTTGATTCCATTTGCGAAACGCTTTCCAGAGATTTCTCGAGACCTGTCGTGCAACATGGCACTATCAGCATGATTGACCTGGTATCTGAAGAGATCCGGGTTCCTGAATGCGTACCTGAGTGGATAGTAATCGCCACCGGGGTTTGCTCTTAAGGGAGTCTATCGTCGCCGCCCTCAGCCTGTCCACCTTAAATATAGCCACTGATGTGACGATGTTACTCCTGTTGTAGACGTGGCACTTGTGTTCCACCGACGCGCTACGACGCGTCAATGCACCCACTGTCTGCTGCCCTGCTTAACATGCGTGGCATGCGTCCAGTGCGGTCGCGGTGATGGCCGTCAATTTCAATACCACTGATTGCTGATCTTGGCCGGCCTAGTCGACTTCACAAAAAAGTGGTATTTTCAAACTCGGTTGGGTCCTGCAAAGTCAACCTGCGTGCGAATACTCGGAAAGTGGATCGGAAAAACAAAGCGGCTGTGATTTCGGGCGGGCCCCATGAAGGGGTTCAGTCGTCCTAACTCAAAAGTTTAACTGAATGTGTCCTGCGGAAACGGATCCTGGGCCGTTCTTGGAAATGGAAAGGTCCCACTCAATTAGACCATACAACAAGAGGCGCGGACTCGCCCGCCGAGGTTTTTCTGATTATAGCATTCTTTAATAAGGATATTTTACCAAAGGTTCTGCCGGGTAAATACCCAGCCATATCAGCCCTTTGAGCTACAGAAGTGTCATCCTAGCGTTGGAGTCCAGTGCACGCTTCGCTCATTGTGCTTTAGTGGGTAGGCGAACTCCAGGCGCAACAAACAGGTCTCCACCTGTCAGGACCCCTGCAAAGCCCGAAGTAGATTACCCCTATTCTCCGGATCGTTAAGAGTCGGTTCGCTGGAGCACTGCAGCCAACAACGGCACATACTTGACTTCTCTTGTTGCATTTGGCCCGATGTTGCTCGTTAATGGCTGGTGTGTCTGGGCCTTGGCTTTTTTTAGCGCCATCGTTGCTCGTGCGATCGTTAGACGATATTTGACTTCTATCCGGGATATCCCTGGCCCACTGTTGGCATCATTCTCAAATCTCTGGCAGGTCTCGCAGATCTTAAAGGGTCATACTGAAGCGGAAACACTTAAACTACATCAAAAACATGGTATGCATATGTGATCTGTCTGATTAAGCTCTGCCGCTGGCGAAAAACGCATACTTATCGCGTGACATGCAAAGGGTACTTTGTTCGCATCGCGCCAAATGAAGTCAGCGTTTCTCATCCTGATGCTGTTCGACAATTGCTTCATGCCCAAATTGCCAAGGTGATGTGGGCTTCTTCCCTAGTTTGTCTGGATGTTGCGCTGAACCGGTGTCACAGGGCCCATGGTATGCCATCATGAGCCTACCGGACTATCGCTATGTCAACCAAATGTCGGAATTGGACCCACAACAACATATTAGGAAACAGCGAAACATCTCGTCGGGCTATGCTCTCTCCAACATCATTCAGCATGAACCCCATTTTGATGCAGTACTTCTGCTTTTAACTGCTCGTTTGGACGACTTTTGCAAGTCCGGCCGTCCGATTGAGTTGGATCGGTGGTTTACCTTTTTTGCCTTCGATGCTATAGGCGAGGCCATTTTCTCTAAATCATTTGGCTTCCTAGAGCAGGGCAAGGATATCAGAAACGCAATTGCAAACCAGAGGCTCCTAGCGCCCTATGCCGCGGTGATGGGCTACTATTCATGGTTCCATAACTTGACACTAGGAAATCCGCTCCTGAGCCGATTGGGGATCCAGCCATCCTCTCACATTTTCGACACATGTATCGCGGCCATCGATGCACGCAAGAAAAACCCTACAAAGCGCAATGACATGATGCAGAGGTGGCTGGATACCCGTGCTAAGTATCCCGATCGCATGCAAGAAGTCGAGATCTTTTCCACGGCTGTTGGAACTCTTGGTGCTGGCGGAGATACCGTAAGCGCAACAATCCAGGCGCTCTTCTATTTCTTGATTCGCCATCCTCAACATATGGTGCGTCTGCAGCGTGAACTCGACGCAGCTGAGACGCACGAGGAGCTATCACCCATTGTTCAGTATGCGGAAACGCAGAAGTTAACATTCCTCCAAGCTTGTGTACGCCGAATTCTCATTACGTTTGGAAAGTCTGAACGTTGACAGTGTCGAATAGATAAAAGAAACGTATCGGTTCCATACTGCCGTTGGTCTTGGCCTTCCACGGGTCGCCCCTACTGGTGGCATTACTATCGCTGGCAGATTCTTCGCAGAAGGGGTAGAGTTCTGTCCAAATGCCTTCCTCGTCTGTGATTCTAAATTGACAATGAAATACAGACCATAATAAGCATTAATCCTTGGGTCATTCACCGCAACCCTAAATTGTTCGGTGATGATTGCGACTATTTCAACCCAAACCGTTGGCTCCAGAAAGGCCGAAGCGATATGAACGCGTACCTGATTCACGTATGTACCGCTTCCATGTACCGCTTCCGACTTATATACCTCCTAGTCGGTACTAATACTTTCCGTGTCGTAGTGGGGAGCTGGATATAACGCATGTCCAGGGCGAAACTTCGCTCAATTTGAAATATCCAAGCTGGCTGCTACATTACTCCGGGATTATGACTTTGAGCAAGTAGACCCCAAGCAAAAGTGGACATGGCACAATCATTTCATTTGTGTGCCATATGAGTGGCCCTGCAAAATTCGACGTCGCTCGAAAACCTAAGGCAATGGTGTGCGTTTTGTAGCAAATCATATATCTGTCATGATCTGCTCTTTCAGAGAAAGTAGTGGACTTCTCGTACTATACAGCAAGTCCGAGTTTAATACTATTAGCATGTCAAGGCGATAGAAGCATCACACGCAGCCTTATATACCATTGTAGCATGATAGTATCTAACCAGTTTCATAGCTCAGGAGTTTTATGTGGTACTGTAGCAATCTAGCGCTGAGGGCGAGTGGCAGCCTCGTGTAGAACACCTCTATGCAGCAAAAACTGAATGTGCGAGATACGTGTATGTAAGGGGCTTCATACTCAACCTAAGGAATGGAGATCATGAAGAGAGCGAAGAAATAATATGCCTCAAAAACCAGACCACTAACCACCCCCAGCCAAATCCCCACTACACCAATTAGTTACTCGGGATCTCATGGGAAGACCACCAAACCCTTCTTGACTAGTACTGCTCGTTCATTTGTCGGGGACGGCGACTGATAATCTCCGGCTGTAATCCACACCTGTGGCCAATAATTGTGAAGGCTTAGTGAATCCATTCATGCACGTGGCTGCTTTGGGATTGGGGGCCGTGGCCAACACAACAGCGAAATGAACAGGAGTTCGCTGAACTTTTCTCATCCCTGAATTGTTCACTCGGGCGCCGTCCTTGTTTCGAGACTCTCTGGTTCAAGATTTTGGCAAATCATCGTGTTTGCATATTCCATGTTGATTACATCCCTAACAGTTACTTTCTGCCCTTCAAACCATAAGCCTGTCTGCACCTCGATTGCCCCTGATGGCCAAGAATCTTAGTGATATCAAGATCGATCTGGATCCAGACATCTACCATCCCGCCTCAGGGTCATACGAAGTGAATGACTGGCAATCCGAGACCACATCGATCGCTTCCGATTTATACAAGGGCTTTATGGAGAACGGGAGACGCTATCAAACCCTGAGAAATTCCGAATATTTCAGTCCGGCAGATGAACAACAATTCGAGACATACGAAATGGGGCATCTCGCTGCGCTACTCATGAATTCTGATAAACAAAATCCATTATTTTGTGCCCCAATAAATGAACCAAAGCATGTGCTTGATGTTGGCACGGGGCAAGGCGCTTGGGCAGTCGACGTTGCTGATATGTTCCCGACGCTATCGTTCGTGGTGTCGATCTATTCCCTCCTCCAGATAGCTGGATTCCACCAAACTGTATCTTCGAAGTGGACGACGTGTTACAGCAGTGGACTTGGCGTCAGAATTTTGATCTGATACACCTACGCCATGGCATTGGAGCCTTTTCGTCTGATGAATGGGCATTTCTATACAAGCAATGCTATGACCATCTCGAACCGGGTGGCTGGTTCGAACAGATCGAGATGGATATACGTTGCGAATGCGACGATGGAAGTATTGCAGAGGACAGTATATTGTTGACTTGGGGACCTCGGTTTTTTGCAGCTGGCGAAAAGCTAGGAAAGTCGCTCGACATTACCAAATCAATGCGTACTTCAATTGAAGAAGCTGGCTTTGTTGATATTCATGAAGAGACTAAGAAATGGCCTATTGGCCCTTGGCCGCGGGACAAAACACTTAAAGATGCTGGTATGGTTAATTTGCAACATTGGCTGGCGGGAATGGAAGGATATTCCATGTATTTACTCACAAAATACGGTGATCCAACGCCGTGGTCCAAGGAAGAAGTCCTAGTATATGTTGCTCAGATGCGCAAGTCTCTGAAGTGTCCTCACATTCACGCGTATCAGCGTGCGAAAAGGATTTGGGCCAGAAAACCGGCTGTGAGCGAACGGGTTCCTTAGGCGAATTCGTAACATACGAAACGCTGACGCGGGCGAGTTCGTGCTAACGGACTGCGCCTTTAGAGACAACGGAGTCCTTGGACGATTTTTTCCTCAATGAAACCCCAGTGGCCTTTCCAGAAGGGTAGCAATGAACTTTGATAAAGAGAATGAACTTAAGAAATTTTGAACCAATTCCGTCTCCTGGAAGCAACAACTAAATATGATTTGCTCCCCCCAGTCGATGTTACCCTCTTCCATGCCATTTTGTCCCCCAAATGCGTCTGTTTTCGATCTTCGACTCATTATACGTTTTGTGGAGGTTTTTCATTCTAATCTGTCGTAGCGGCTGCCGGAAGCCAAAGCAAGAGATTCGTTTCTCTATATCCAATAACGACACTGCGAATGACTCGATTCCAGCTCATCGCGTTCTTCTTGGACTCTTGCCAGCTTTCCCGTGTCCCTACTAGCCCGGATCTCAGCCTTTTGTTTGACTCAGTGGCTATATTGACGTGAAGGTCGCAAAGCTGGTGGTCTTCGATCATCCCACCGGGCTCTTAGAGTCAGTCAGTCTTTGTTAGTGAAAAAGAATAAGCGGCTGAAGGCTTACGGAAAGATTGGTGTCGACTTTTATCCCGAAGATGTTCTCTCTGCACTGGAAATAAGTGCATTGCGATGAAGGATTTCTGGGTTACAAGGACAGCCGTTTTATCATGTGTCACCAATATGGTTCTGCAATAACAAAGATAGGGAAACGAGGTGCGAGGAGTGAGCCGTACTTAGGTATGCAGAAGATAACAAGGAAACAATCTGTACCAATACAGAATTGAAAAATGATGATCTTTGTCTACGAACTTTAAACGCGTAATAGTTTGATAACTACTGACTCAGAAAGAAAAATATTTCCGCGAAACAGACAAACAGTGGTTGTGCTATGGCTACAGTGTATCCAATGATTTATTTCGTATTTGAATCGAGAATTATACGTCTCTGGCAAGATTCGTTGTTCTTTGGGGATTCTATGTTGCTCAGCACGAGGAGTTTTGATAACCCTAGAGTAGAATGTCGGGATTCGTACGTTTCCCCCTTTCATTCCAGGGGAATTGATTGTGTGTAGTTCACTTCCTACTCTCAGCTGTGGACTGGCAAATATAGCAAAAGTGGTTGGTGTCTAGTCTATACTGAAAACATACTGGCACCCATATGACACATTTTCAAACAACCCATTTTCAAACATCGCTATAGCAGCGTCCCCTTTTCATTTTTCTTCCATTATTATCAGAACACTCTCCTTCATGCAAGGTCTAACCCAGAAAGCCAAATTCTGGGGTATTCTGCCTGTGTTTATAAATGCGGCTCTGGTTCGGCAGATCATTCCCACTCGAGAATACATGGGTCCTCAAGGGTCAATCAGCTGCACCAAAGCCACATCCAAGCCTGCAAAATCAAACTGCAGACTTTGCCGAGGCTCGCGATAGTGGCAGATCCAGGTCACTCGGGTGGCCCGACAGATCTTCAGTGAGGCTTGGCAAAGGGTAAATGGCGTCGATTGGGTCATAACTCTCAATCGACGTCCCATTTGGTGATCCTTCACTGTTTTGCTGTTCTTGGGCCCCGTTAAAGCGTGAGGACAGATGCCGCGCCCCACCGGACGGACTCGGACGGGTCAACCTCGCGCTTGCGGCATTCGTATCCTCCTGCTTTGGCTCGTGGATCTGGACGGTGACTGGATCAGAAAAATATGAACGGAGTCGGTTCAATACAGAGAACTCCAGCTTCAGCTTGATGCTGTACACCACCGTCTTGAAGCTGACTTGAATGTAGTGGAGCTTGAATTCCGTAACGATAAGTAGAATATTCATGAACACGACAAGCGCATTGACACAGATCGTACGGATAAGCGCTTTGCGTCTACCAGGCCTTGGCTCGCCGGCGCTGGCTCCCAAGAGAGATGAAGTGCAATAGATGTAAAGACTGTAGATGACGAGTTCTTGGATGCAGAATCTGATCAACTGGATCCGATCAAATATTGCAGCCGGGCGAACAAATCCAGATTTCCCGTTGTTGACACCAAAGCACAAGACGGTCATCGGAACATGAAGAACAACAGCATTCATGATAATTATCCACAATACCCATCGGGGATTGAGTCTGAGCGAGGCAACCAAATTGAGCCGGGATTACAACACAACCGCATGGCCAGTCACCATGGCATACCATCCAAGAATGAATGGGATCGACGTCGCCAGATTGGAAGACTGAGAGATGGATCGGGCCATCGCGGGCAGAGCATGCACAAGGATCCCCCAGGAGGCGGCCTGCATACTCCAGAAATACAAGCCACGATGTTTCGGGAGGGCGTCGAATGTGACCAACTCGGTTTCCAATGCATTATAGGCACCGATGGAGAGCATTGGTACTATTTGAACGATACCAATGTTTTCCATGAGAAGANTGTGACCAACTCGGTTTCCAATGCATTATAGGCACCGATGGAGAGCATTGGTACTATTTGAACGATACCAATGTTTTCCATGAGAAGAGAACTCACTGCGGGTGGTAAGCTGGCAACTGTGGTATCCATAATGATATAGGATTGCAAGTTGGATGGGAAGAAGTTGATCGTGCAGGGTTTGTTGGCTTGGTAGTTACAAATGATCGAAATTCTTTGCAATGCCAAAATAGAGCCAGGTATCCTATCGTGATATCATATTAATGGGACTGCTAGTATCATGGCAGCTCTAGAACAACGTAGACTCTGTTTATCGGTGACAATGGAATCAGCTCCTGGGAGACAATGGGTCGACCGGCTGTTAAGTGAAAATTTTATTTCGTGGTCTCTATGAGTAACCGCCAATTGCCGATTTTATCTTAGTACCTTGAAGGGCCTGATTTGTTACTCAAACGAGTCTTAACTTTGTTGCTGTGGGAGTTACCTTGGATGAGGCTTACGAGAATCAGGACAAGATTCATCCCAGGAGCTAATTCTTTTCCTGACGAATGGTGGGTGCTTGAGGCTTGCCATCGCATGGTCGCCCCAAAAGTGCAGAGTATTTGGCTAGCAAACAGCACCCAAACTATACTATAACCTAAGCTTGTTCTCTAACATTTCCGTCTCACCGACAGCCCAATTAAGATGATGCAGGATATTTTCATCGTCTGAAATTCCTGGTGCTATACAAAGATCAGTATTATTAGATTGTATAGTTCTA
>JADDUG010000121.1:0-11031 GCA_018340795.1 Penicillium steckii
TAACCAATACTAACCCACAGGGACCAGCTATGAGATTAAAAACTAAGATGCCAAATACGGAAGGAGATACTGTATGGGCTCCAAGGAGACACGGCGTATACTCAAACATGCATGTACTGGTAGATTAGCGATAGTTGCCCTTTCGGCTCAGCCGCCGGGCGTTAATGAATTGTGTGTGTGTGTGTGTGTGTATATCCCATGTAGGTTTTGAAGTTGATATCGGGTCGAGGTTTGTGTCTCAGCAGGAGTCTCGTAATTTCAATATGGCCCAACTTGGAGGCAACACAAAGAGGTGACTCTTCCCGGCAACCGTATTTATGGTTGAAATAGATGGTATCAAAGCAAAGTAACCGACGTAAAACGTCTAGATGACCCGCTTTGGCAGCATGGAATATCGGAGGGGCCGTTTGCACGTTCATTTCTATGTCTGCTCTTCCGAGAAAAAGTTCCAACACGCGTAAGTCTCCTCGAAAAGTAGCGTGGGTCAGGGGCGCCCGTTTTTCTTCATCAAGCGTATTGGGATCGAGATCATCCTTGGCGAGAAGGGCGGCTATGACGGGTATATTCCCCGTCTCTGTCGCAGAATGAAGAGCGGTCATTCCACGTTGACCTGCCGCATTGACTTCCACGTGATCCTCTGCGAGAATTTGCAAGGCTATGGCTATATTCCCCTTCTGAACAGCTAAGCATAGTGCCGTTGCCCCATTGAGATCTAGGGCATTGACATCCACATCACTATGGGTCAAGAGCAGCCTCGTAATTGACTTGTGGCCATATTCTGCTGCAATCTGTAAGGCTGTACGACCGTAGTTGTCTCTCGCGTTGACGGATGTTTTTTCGCAATTAAGCAGCTGTTGGGCCATCTTCGTATCACCCTTATCTGCGGCCTGATGTAACAAAGTCTCGTTAGAATCATTTCTGATATTCGGGTCTGCGCCATGAGCTACCAGTAGCAAGATAATATCTTGCAGGTCCTCCTTTACCGCACGACGGAGATAACGATCTCTGAGATTGCCATCTTCACGTAATGGCTTTCCCGTTTGGGGATCTGGATGGTGGAGTATCATCCGGCTGATCACCCCATGTTTCTTACGCATAGCAAGACTAGTCGGCGAAACCCCTTTGAAGTCTTCCCCTCGTACGTTGCTCCCACTTTGCAGAAGGGCTTGTACCAGGCCCTCGTCGCAAAAAGCAATGGCATACCAGAGGGCCGACCGCTGCTTGTCGTCCTTTTTCTCCAGACACGGCCCGAAATCCAGTAGAAGTGAGGCTGTAGATAAAAAGCCCCTCCTCATGGCATATAGCAATGGAGTTTGGCTGTATTGATCTGGCCAATTAATATCTGTTCTCTTGTCGGAGAGGAGTTGTCGAATCATTGGCTCATTCTCAGCACGAATGGCATGGAAAACGGGTGTGCGAGATTTATCGTCTGTTGTGTTCATGTCCGCTCGGTAACTACACATCTTGTCCACAAGTCCTGGCTGGTTGTGGACAACACCCCAAAGCAATGCAGAACTGCGTTGTTGTCGCACGTTGAATTTGTATAGATAGGGAAGGATAAGAGAATTTGTTGCTCGAGTGAGACATGATAGTGCAAGTAAATCCCTGGCTTTCTCGAGTTTTTCTGCAATGTAAAGAAGAAGTTCTGGAGGTAAATGAAGGAAACACATCTATCATATGTAAGCTTGTACACGACTCCATGCCGTAGATAGTGGCGCTAGGAATACTCACATTGACTGATATCAACAACTGTAGAAGAAATGTATTGCCACTTTAATTTAGCATCTAACAGTGTCCGTGGCACTCCTTCTCAAATCGAGTTGCGGTATGAGGTTTGCTCTTGTAACCTGGTTCTATAGTTGCCATGTTAATTTTTTTTTTTTTAAAAAAAAAAATAGCTCACTGCCCAGTTGTGGTCAATTGAGGGGGTTTTTGAACTCGGGTCTCCTAGGAGCCAGCCCTTAAGCCCAGGTATGATTTCATTGTCCAGAACAACCACTGCTCCGAGGAAGGGCATACTTGCCCAAATTCGACCATATAGTAGCTTTGGTGTCGGGTCTCTGACCGAATATTGTGCAATTTTGGCCCATTAGCCTAGTGCTAAGACCCAAGCAATCCACTCCTGGGCTGGCTTCTCAATCTTGTGTGGGCAAGCCGAATGTATCCGTCGAGATTATATACATAGCAGAGTCCCCGTCTCTAGGCACCAAATCTTGACGGTCTGATCAATGGACCTACTGATGCAGCGGTTCCTCATATGGTCCAAAGCAACACTGTAAACCTTGAATGCGTGCCCTTCGAACTTATGTATTTCTTCTCCTGTAGAGATTTTCCACACGCGAACAGTTTCGTCGTGTGTGGGTGATTCAGTATACTGGCAACACCCTAGTTTCAGCTTCCACAGATCACATTTTTCGTGTGTGGGACATTGCGAAGGCTGAGTGTACGCATATCCTGCATGGTCACACATCAACTGCTAGAGCCCTGGAATTACCGGGATCTTCGCAGAATTCTGGCAACACCAAATTAGGATTCACCAAGCAACCCATCATCATCTCTGGGCCGCGTGATAAAACTATACGAGTTTGAAAGCTCCCACCGCTCAACGAAAACAAATATCTTCCCTCAAAGGAGGCCCAAGCACAAAATGACTGTCCTTGTCTAATCAGGGTACTGGAGGGTCATCAGCATTCCATACGGGCAATTGCGGCCTATGGAGATACTATCGCAAGCTGGAGCTACGACGAAAGTGCCGAAGGTGTCTGTTTGCTGGATTATCAAGATAAAGGATCGCAGCTGCAATTCCTTTATACAGTGCTCTCCTATTATGGACCTGGGCGGGCGATGTGGGACCGCGTCCTCCACTGACCGTGTATGGTCCATCCATTGCTGTCTACCATAGCCAGAGTCGTAGGCGTAGAGGTACCTCAGGTTGCTCTCGGGGAATTGCTTACTGGGTGCCCAGCAACCTTGAAGCACCGAACACAAGGACCACTCATGGCTGCCACCGACTAGGCTCATTCCTTTCGGCAACCAACTCGGCCACAGGATATCTTAAATCATATGGAAACTGCAAAACCATCGCGGGACGTAGCGAAAAATATATTATTGAGATACTAAGTTTTCATTACGCGAGTGCTGCATACACTTAGATTCGAAATTGGCTTCCAGTTTTTACAGAGAGAAATTGTTCTCAGGGCCCCAAAATAGATACACTCCGCTGGACGTAGTTACATATATGCTTGAAATAGATACAGAGAGCCAATAAAGGACAAGTAAATTACTACAAATAATCCGCACACGCGAGAGAAAACCATATTATAGTTTTTGTACTGTAAGCGCTGGTCACATCGCTGTGAGGTAGCCTTGGTGTAGAAACGAAGAGACGAAGGTTATCAAGGGTCTCGTGATTGCCGCTCTTCCTGCAGTCTCTGAAGTCGTGCTCGGATGGCATCCCGATTTCGAGCCTCTTGCTGGCTTTGAAAAATTACGCCTCAATTCGTGCTCTGTCCGAGCAAGGTCAATCTCATTTAAAATAGGGATGAGCTGAAAAAGTATGTCTTGGTCGGTTTCTTCCTCGATACTCAACCGGAAAGCATCAGATTGTACTTGCCGAAGTATTTCAATGCATTCTCGTCGCTGTGTTTCAGGGAAGCCGCTTAATTGAAAGCATTTCTCTTCAGAAATATAGAATAACACCGCTGCGTTGCGAGTGCGCAATGTATCCGTTATTCCATCAACTAATGATTGGCCGATTTCACCGTAATCCTTCTTTATCATTGATACTCGTCTTCCGACCATTTTTTCTGGTTATTGGGCAGTGCGCTATAGCAACTTGGCCCTCATGCAAAAATAAAGGAATAGAATCTTTGGCCCGGAGGGCGGACGATGGCGCTCTTAAGCGTTCGGGAAGATGGAAATGAATGGCAGAACCATTTTGCTCGGGGGCCATTTGTCTTGGCAGATCAAAATGGAAGCTAATTTCGAATTTAAGTGTACAGTATGTGTATTGGGAAATGATGTTCAAGGAAGCGTAATTTTCTCACTTTTTGCTCAAAGCCTGGAAAATCCGAGACGGTTTCACTATCTATGATCCATACGAGGATCCTTGCTGATGTATCCATTGGAGGAGCTCGTGGCGATACAAGCACATAAATTTCAGAGTCTCGGCTTGATAAACAAAGCCTCTGCTGTAATGGCGTCAACCCATTCGCCGGATTCTCCCGGAATTTGTATCAATCCCGCGAGATAGATCTTACGGCCCTCGAGCTTCTCCGGCCATGCACGGAGCATAATTGGAGCCGTGGGTGGGACAGATCTCTTGAATGATGTAGTGAGACTTGCTGTGAACGCTGGCTCCTCGCAGCAGTCAGCTAAGACACGGTCCATCAGGAAAGTAAGGTAACCCCCAAAGAGCTTTCCGCTATAGTAACACATTTGCTGTGAGGGACCTAGCAGCAACAGAGACTCTATTTCCCTTCCCAGGCGGTGCTGCTTGTAAATTGGATTATAGCCTTGAAAAAGATACCCCATGGTCGATTCTGGAAGGCGTTCGGCGGCTGGTTCGGCCTGTAGCTTGAGCATGTTAATATGATAAGCAACCATATTAAAACTGAGACTCACAAAAACGCTCTTCTGTGGAGTTTTTTCCAGGCCACCTTGGCAATATGAACCACAATATCTTTGTGCGAGGCAGTGAAGACCGCGGAAGCTTTGAAGAAGAAGGGAAGGAAATATGTTATTCTTCATTTTGATGTTTAGTAGATTGAGAAAAAAAAAAAAAGCTGAAAATTGTCATTTGCGGCGCAAAAACCCGTGCTGATAGATATAACCTTTTCTTCGAAGTCTTCGAGCCAAATAATCTTTTTCCTGGACTTTTGCCTCATATCCATCCGCGATAATTAATGACTGCTTGGATGAAGCTTCCACCAGCAGCCCCTTTCCACGACCGCTGGCCTTTCACCACCCCGGTCTTTCACCACCCCAATTTTTCACCACCACCTGCTCCTGCGCTATACTTTCGATTTTTTGCTTTACATTTGTGGGACAGAATAAAAGTACTCAATGAAGAATTCGTCTAATGTGAAATAAGCCCAAATATTATTCGCTTCTTTTAGTACGTAATGTTCAAGTTTCGAAACGCTCATTGACATACAGTAAGACACTGAACTATATTGTCCGTCAACCATCGTGACTGATTGCGAAGATTGATTAGCGGAATCGATGTGATATATGAAAGCATTTCCTTTTATTAGAAAATTGTACCTGATTATTCATTCGAACCCTTTAGACAAGTCGCAAGCTAGTAAGTACGTGGCCGGAAAGCAATGTAAGTCAAGACTGCCAATTGCCATCGTAATAATAGTCTCTTAAGATAGGATATGAAGACAGTAGCCAAATTGTCGACCAATGCAACGTCAAACTGGCAAATATTCCTGTATAAGTATTGTTTTAAAAATTGAAGTTACGGTAGTAGTTAAAACCTAAGATTACTACAAAAAGCAGCAGAGAGCGAGGTACATACCGTATTTCTCTCCTCAATTGGTGTTATTTTCTCAATTTGTTCAATCAGGCTCAATCATGATCTTTTTGATAGCTGTGAAAATGACTTCAAGTATTGCCACTCCAATCATTGCATCCTCTACTTTCCAAGAGAAAAAAAAATCTGTCTTACACATTCCATTGTTCTGCTCAAGTGTTGTTGATGAAGAACTCATCACACCCCGGAAATCGCAAAGGATTTACCAATTGTCCCATCCTTCTGCCGCAATTCTAAGATGATAAGATACCTGTTCAGTCTCATTTTTTATCTGACCGCGCAAAGCGCCGAATGTGTAATAATCTGCAAAGCGGCATTTCTGATATAGCTGTGTCGCGGGCTCTCTTAGATTACCACAATCAGTGATGATCGGGAGGTCATTCTAGAGCAAAAATCAATACTTCGTCTGAATCATATAGTGCAGGTTTGGTAACGTACGTCGTTGCAGAAAAATATTCCCGAATCATCTTGAAAAGCTACTCGTGTGCAAGAATTGGGAGATGCAACACACGATTGGTCTTTCACATCCTTGAGATGGCCGATGTTCTTTTCGGTAGATTCGACATACGCAATACCAGATGTCCAATCACAGTCGATTGTAGGCTCAGACTATTTAACATGTAAGTTTGCTCATCCAACCTCGAGACAGATGACCTACATCCCGCCTTTCGTAATAGGTGTTCCGTTTGTGGGTCGGAATTGGAAAGCTTGGGGAGTCTATGGTGTACTTCCTTTTATCAGCAGCAGTGGGACCTAAAATTATAGCTTCGCCTTACTGGTTCCGAGATGTCAGAGCTTGTCAGACTGTCTCCTGCAGCCGTTGGCCCGGCAATCTACATCACATTAGATAGAGCTTATCAACTATTGATATCACGAACCACAAGTGAAATAAGAGCACATGGCATCAAAAAAGCCAATTTAAAAGCCATGCTGAATTGTTTCGCTGGTCAAATCACCCAATCACAGTTAGAAAAGATTCCATAACGCAACTCCGTTCAAGGGATCGAGGGATCATTTATAATACAAGATAATTCAAGGACTAACTCATTCTCATGATTACCAAACCAAACAGGTTTCGTAAACTCGTAACGCTAAGTTAAGTTATTGGAAATTTGTGGTAGTGAAAAATGAGGGTTGTCAACTGAATCGCATTGGAATTTCCCAGAGAGATCTAGAGGCATTTAACTGCCTGTGGTGCAGAAGTTTTGTGAGGTAGTCCCATTGGAGCATAGACCTTGTTCTTCTATCCGTTGACTGCATGCAAACAAATCATGTCTTTGTCTCTGGTATAAGATGAGCCGTTTATACCTTTGTCTCCGTTAAAACGATTGCAATTGGATTTTCAATTGAAAACAAACTCGCCTGCACCATTTCCCAACATGTTTTTTGGGTTCTTTATCTTCATTTTAGTCACCGCAGCCAATGCGCAAGTGTTGAAAGAAAGTTTGTTTGTGGGCACTTGTGACACCATTCATATGCTCAGGCAAAGAATTCACCTTGAGCCATTGATAAGTTACAACGTTGCTGGAAAGATGAAATCCGTGTCACTCTCGGCTGGTTGTGAGAGTCAGATCGGAACGGCATTCTCGGAATGTACGAACATATCGCGTACTCAACAAGTGGTTAGCTAACATGCATAGGCTTTGGAACCTCGCGCGGTGAATGTCAAGGTTTCTCGATCTCGCTACTGGGTTCGTCAGACGAAGAGGGCGTTAATGTCACTCGTCTGAAGCGCGAGTCTTCAGACCAAAGAAATGGGTGCTCCTGTGCAGCAATAGCGTACTCGACACACTCAACGCTCTCTTCCTCCCTAGCACCGCCTATAGCCTCTTCTCAAATGACAAGTGAATCGTCATCCACAGCCAAGTCTTCCACGCTGACAGGACCTTCTACTGCCACTGGATCTTCTACTGCCACTGAGTCTTCTACTGCTACTGGACCTTCTACTGCCACTGGATCTTCTACTGCCCGTGGATCTTCTACTGCCACTGGACCTTCTACTGCCCGTGGATCTTCTACTGCCACTGGATCTTCTACTGCCACTGGATCTTCTACTGCCACTGGATCTTCTACTGCCACTGGATCTTCTACTGCTACTGGATCTTCCGGAACGGCATCTAAAACTCCACCAACTACTACTACTTCAACGAGCACACCAGTATCCTCTGCAGCGTCCGCAGGCCTTGTGTGTATTATCAAACAAGCCGACCTTCAAGACGAGACACATGCAAAATGCCGCTGCTCTGATGATTCCTGGAAATATTGGAACGTCAGTAACTGTCAGGTCTGCCAATAAGTAATCTTTTCTGAATAGAGAGATATAGAAAATTTATCCTTGAAAAGGTTGGGTACATGGAGAAGAGCTTATCCCAGTGCCTCTTAACAGGTTTTCGCTGTATGTTGTTAGTTTTTCAAACAGACAATTTCTACAATCACAGTCATCCCCCGTTCGCCTACCTAGAAATGTATACTCTATGGCATATAGCTCAATCGAGTTACTATCATCTTATCGGGGTAGAGCTAGTCTCAAACAATATAGCCAAGAATATAAGGATGCTTAAAGAAGCCGCTCAAAGGAGTTACTTTTTCCATAATATGGGAAGATGCCCCGAAAATGGTGGCTAAAAATTGCTGTACATTAAGAACATAAAGGTCATGACAGATGCCATTCTAGACCGAGTATTCTGGTCACGTCCGCGGCATGTCTAGAAGATATTATGTACCGCCCGGGAGAGCACGGATTCCAGAGCAAGGATAAAAGGAATATCTCTGTCCAGGAAAGTGTCAGAGCACCGCACGCTGTATGTTAAGATATCTATGATATATATATGTGCATAGTCTATTCTTTAAGTTATGGAATATGCGCTCAAAATCGTGCTCTAACCCCAGAACAATCCGGTATATCCTGATATTGGAGGTCATTGCTGTATAGTACCATACTACAGTATCACGTTATATCAATCTCATGCCAGATATCAAAATCAACAATTTCGAAGTGGTTTCGACTCTTGTTTTCGTGAAAGCTCAATGTATATACGTCTATTCCATGTGTACTGTACCAAGCCTATCAACAAGCTACCGACTCAACGACTTGTCCACGTCTGTCAACAGCAATTTAGTAACGACACCTATTTCAACGTATCAGTCGTTGTTTGCTAGCTGAGAAAACATAATACACGGAGACCACGTGTGGAAATAAAGGGCTGTGCATAAAGTCCATGAAAGATGCGATGGAAGATAGAACGGCCTTAAGTATTCTTAAACAGTCCTTTGGCAGTGATGCACGCGACTTTTGCTTGATCATCTATCACTTGTGAGATCGTAAATCCAACTCTCGGAAACAAAAAGTCCGACAAGGCCAGGAATAATTGATGGACTAGAATTACGGCAACAACTTAACTGCTGAGAATGAAACAGTGTAGCCGCACATATAGGTAGTACCGATACAATTCTTTCATGGCCATGGTGAGTGACTTCAACGCTCATCTGACCTTAATGCCAAGAACAGAGTGAGCGCATGGGCGCAAGAAAAACTACAAAGGCAGTCACTCCTCCTACCGGCTGTTTGAACTGAAAATATCCATTCTCGTATGTCTCGACTGGCAATGGAAGGCAGTGAACGCCCGAGGACTATATGGTGCAATGAGACTCCTGAATGGTATCGAAGGAGCGAGTCTATTAAGCCGTCTTTGCCATTAGCCAACAGCCAGTCTAATAGCGGATCGGTGGATCACGACAAGGCTGCGTCGACACTTGTGCAACGCCATACTCAAGCACGGCCGCGAGAATCGCAGGTGATTGGAGACCCATGGAAGACGTGGGAGCCGGTCATTGAGATAATCTATGCGCGGCCGGTGTGGCAGGCCCGGCGACGGGACCGCAAAGCAGAACTAGCCCATGTCCAGCAGCTTGAACAGCCACTCCCCGCCACAAGTCCCCTACTTGACTCGATTGGCAAGGTTAGACACCCGAGTTTTCCAGTCCTGAAATGCTGCTATACACACAAAGATCACTCATACTTGGTGTGGGAGCCGGTTGAACTGTCCATCAGCCAGATTCTGGCCTCAAAGTGTCTTATCTCCGAGAACGAGATTGCTGCGATCGTTCATCCAGTAGGTGACAAGGCAAGAGTCCGTGGAGCTGAGGCTCTAATGACAACTTTGGATCCATGATTGACTCGAAATAGGTACTGGAAGGGATTGAATATTTGCGACGGCAGGGAAGGGTTCTCGCGGCATTGAGCGCGGACACTATCCAGCTCACTCAATCTGGAAGCATCAAGATTGGTAAGGAAGATCCGCGAGGTCACCCAATCGGGAAGGGAAAAGAGGACGCTCGCGTTGACTTTTTACAGCCGGTATTGAAAACAGTTGCGAGATTACGGCAGCCGAGATGGACGCGGCTACCCTCAAGCTTCTAAGCTTAGCCGAGATTGTTGAAAGACTGATGAAAAAGAACCCGCCACCTTTTCGATGGAGCGCGGAGGCCGAGAGTCTTCCCAGTCAACTAAGAAGTTTACCTCTGGAAGAGCTATTACAGGTCAGTACTGGCCCTATCACATAATGTTCGAAACTGACCGAACAGTCCGATTTATTGCGGCAATCACGGGACGAGGGAGAATTAGTCATGATTGTGGGCGTCGCAAACAAGACCGCATATCACCGGGTTGACTCTTTCTCCGATCGATCTTAAAAGGGAAGTGCAAGCGTATAGTATCATCGGTAATGACGAGTCTGCTGTTCCGAGACTCGCGCTCCAAAGCTAGCCATGTGCGATCTTGTGTTTGTGGCTGATTACTGGCGACGTGGGGCGGTGCTCACAGCGCGGCATCGCTGCCGCAATGACCCGGGGGCGTTCAGGGAATTAATTATGTTCCGGATTTGCGTTATTCTGCGCTTCGGGGATCATTCGTGGGAAATTCGACTATTTTTAGTTTGGGGGAAGAGGTTAGCGATGGCCGGGCCTGTTCGCATTAGTAGAATTATCGTCGCGATGATAGGTCATTCCTACAGAGCCGTTCAGTGGGGTGGATAATATCGTTTTACTCGGTGCGAACCAATACCGAATGTTCATGGCTACAACACCATCCATTCTTCATCAAGTAAATAGTTATCTTCCGCTTCTGGAACTATTAGAGACATGTACACCGTAGTAATGCAAGAGACAATGATAAAACCCCCTAAAAAGCACAAGGAGTCTAACGGCACAAATAGTTGTCGCATCCCGTATTATGGCAATAGATTTTGGGCGCCACTCAAGCTACTAGCCCCAACCTGTACGAGTCGCGAGCACAAATTAAGCCACCAGCTGACGGGTCGAGCCGCAGCCTTCCTTTGGAGGCTCCTCGCTCGTCTCCCCAGAGACAGGGTCCTTCTGTGGACACAGACCTGCCAGTACCTGCATCACCTGATCAATACCCCTCCTCAAGCGTGCCAGTTCCTCCTCTTGCCGCTCCACTGTTGAGCTACTAGACTTTACCTGGCGCTCAAGCA
>JADDUG010000122.1:0-10742 GCA_018340795.1 Penicillium steckii
CGAATACTGGCCATAGACTCGTAAAATATGACTCAACAGTACCGCAGAATCTTTGGTAACCCGTACTTGACAGTGAAACTGTGTATAGATGTAACCCTTGAGGGCCATGGTTGAATGAGAACTGATCCAGGGTTTCGTTTGTAACCTTGAACGCTCATTCATCTGCGGTGTTTAATGGTCTTCGACGGCGCTTGACTAACACGCATGATCTGTTTCCCAACAAGTTCACCGGGAGGATTAGTTCTATGGATTGCGAGATTGAGGAAACATTTTGGATTCACGCGTATACCACGTTACCTGGTTTTCAACCCCTTAACGTTGCGATTCAACTATGACGCCCTGGTGTTTAGCCCGGTTGGTGATTGGTGGTCAACAATTAACTATTTATTTTTCGTATATTCAGTTAGACAGTGAAAGTGCGTCAATTGTTTGAATTGGTGACCTCATTGTCAGAATTAAGTAGGCATATAATCTACCCACTGAACATCGGCAGGTTGAATGCGGTTAGACGCCAAAATGGCTACGGTTGAAATTGAGTTTTGGATACGGACAGCGCAGATCGGCGGGGCGAGATCTTCCTGTTGGTCCACATGCCGTTGACCGCTCTGGCTCGATTCCCAGTCTGCTACTACAAAGCCTCGTATGTCCTCTCCGTACCATCTCCTTATATGAAAGAAAACCGAGAGAGAAGATCGCGTCCCTGCTTGTTGCAAGTATATACATGCCTTCTACTGAAAAAACATCATCACTTTTCGACGAACCTTTCGAAGCGGACTGAAACGCGCATTGTCTCTTTCATCCTCCGAATCGAGCAACGGAGGTAGAATGAAAAAACCCAGAGCAAATTCTCCCAGCGGAGGCGGTTTATGTTACGAAACAGCAGTGGACGGAAATTTTGAAAAGGAAGCTGAAAATCAGGATAATTACCATTGGCGACCTTGGGAGATACAGCCCGAGGATAAGAAAGATCGGCCGAGAGCTTCAGACCATGCTGACCCCGGCGACTATGGCCTATTTGCGCTAGAATGCGTCTCTGAGTGAGTATCAAGGTCCGACATGCTTGAATTGTTATTAACGCATCCAAGTCTAGATGCCCGAATGCAGTAAGTCGTTTGCTATACAGCGAGACTAAAACCTTTACTGAGGTAATGATACAGATTTCTGGAGAGGGCTATAATCCATCATGATGCCGGGTATGAAAAGGTCCACGCCAATCTGGCCAACATATTTAGCCGATTAGCTGCCATGGAGGCTCACGTGAAAGGTTCGGACAAGAAGGAAGCCATGGCGTTGAAAAAGAATCGAATGAAGGAATAACTACCGCCATCGAATTTGTACTGATTTATTGTCTAAACGCTTGTTGGACAGCGATCATGATATTCCCTGCCCGCGCTGTGTTATATTCCAGTGTCGGCAAAATCTGATTACCGTTATTTCTATGATTTATGGACACGTTGGGAATGTAACTGGAGCGGTTTTCCTAGATTGGCAATTCCTGCTTGCCATAGCCTGTGTATATTTGTGACGGATAAAGCAAAACGGCTCCGATCTCGCGATTTCTCATCTTCTCATTTCTAATTACTAGAATAACTATAGAAGCACGTGCATGAGTGGACCAAGACCATGTGATCACATTGAATGCTTGTAGAACTAGGGTGGACTATTCTAGGCTCCACGACCTTCAAGCCCTTCAGTTTGCATCTTCGAGATAAAGTTCTATTTGTTCTAGAACATTACTACCTTTTGGATAGGCGCGTCAATCCCAGAGGGAAAGGCCAGTCGGTCGAGTCGGTGTGAATGAAGTGGGGACTAAGATTATGATTTCCGATCGAGCTTTCCGTGGTTCAGTCAAATGCTTCGTACTGTCGTGCAAACAAACTACACGGCCAAGACGCGGATAGGCAGACAGATACAGTTCCCCGGGAAACGAAAGGGTAGACCCGAATGGTACGATATTTCGGAGCCATGGAATCAAGCTAGATCTGAAGTACGACTCGTAGTGCTCTCCAATCGGCCCAACTCGGCAGTGAATAAAAGACAAAATGTGATTTTATTGGCAAAACGAGCCATTTCCTATCGTGCATGCTATGGTAGATTTGCGATTTGCTGACCCGCCGCCCGTTTCGGCGCCCCCCTCTTGGGGTTTAGCGCCCATGGGTCCCGCGCCCGATCCGGTATCGCGTCCTTCCATTTCTGGTTTAGCCCGTCCGTAACGGGTTTGGCGCCTCACGCTAGCCCTGATCGAGTTCTGCTGCCTCGCACCGCCCATCCCGTCAGGTCCGCCATCTATATAACCCGCGGTGCGTCGCTCAACCACAACTCTCTTCTTTCCTACACCCATCCCCCTTTCCCCCTCCATTATGTTTCGCCGGCGCCATCCCCTAGTCTACTGACGTGGCCCCGGCCAGCTGAAAACTCTGCGCCCCGAGCACAGCCTGCTTCCCCACTCGCGGAAATTTGAAGGAGTCGTCGGTCTGATCCTGCGAGTCGCCCAGATCGCCCCAATACATACTTCGTTTCATACTGTACGTTACGGAGGGTCGCTGCTTCAAACGGTGTACACATCAACTTCGATCTGCTTGATAAATGGACATGCGTGAAGAGCAATGTAGGAGAACTACTGGCCGTTCTTTGTCCCAGGCTTCGGTTCACGAATGCCACTCCGCACGCCACCAAACGGTCATATTTGCTCTTTCAGCCAACTTCCGATTGAGGATCATCCGTGAGTCGCTCATTAGACCCGCTTTCGCTCACTAGCCAACCGCAAAAATGCCTCAAGGAGCTCTGGCGCTGAGCTGAGACATCACAATTATCCATGAAATTGATGGCTTGCATGATGGCTTGCGTGATTGGCGAAGTGTAGGCCGCCGCTGGGATTGAGGAATTTTTTCTTGCCAATCTCTTCCCGATCCTTCAGTTGTCGGCTGAGGCGTCTTGAAGGATGTAACGTCACACGGTGGGTACTACGGACCTAACGCACCCTTCGCCGAGGCAGGTTGGCTGAATTCGCCCGGAGCACTCTCAAGTGATCGCCCGACGCAAGCAGGGAGTAGTATCAACGAGATAGTGCAGTCGCAGTTCTCAAATGTGTGGGGTCTGCAAGGCGATATTTACTGCATCCTAGTAATGCTCTGGCGGCGCCCGGGTATTAAAAAGGCTGACTGACCTCCTTTTAATTTTTTGGATATGATTCAGAGCGGACGTGGATACGCCAGTCCAGTTACCGCTGGATTCTTATTCAAGGTTGTTGCTTTATTATCTATCGATATCTACCTCCGCTGTGTCTTACCACTTTCTGGGAAATGAGGGTGGACCTTGATCAAATCGAGTTCTACAATGGCCCAAATCGCCCGCAATTTTCTACCAGTGCAAAAAGCGTGCCCCCCAATCACGGCCCAGCTCATGTGCCACGATACTTCCAGCATTCTTTTCCCACTGGGTTCGGCTTCCGTCCAGGACCGCGTGAGGTACCTCCAGGACAGTCACCGCCACTGACCGGTACAACTCATGATTGGAACATATTTGACCTTGAGATCAATCATGTCTATGGACCCACTCAGCCTGCAATGACGAAAGATGTCGAGCCCGCAGTGACGACAAATATGCCAGCTGCCCGTGATATTGTGTTGGATGGTGGAAGTTCCGCGCTAGCTTTCTCAGAGCCAGTGCCATCGACAGATTCCGTGAAAACAAGTTCGTGTCCTGCAACACCAGACCATTTAGACTATATTCCTCCTGATATGCGGGGAGATGATTTATCGGGTAAGTTGCTACAACACCTGATGACGAAAATCGGCCATCACCTCTCATTGTCTGATCCTTTTTATTGTAGACGCTGTTCCTGGTGCCAAAGAAATGGAGCATTCTCAAATTCCGTGCATACCCTGTGTGACCGCACCCGCGCCTACAGCCGAACAAGCAAATTGTGTCTCTAGCAACGTATCTGCGGTGGGCGATTCCCAACAAGAATCAGCCAAGCGGAGGTTATCTACCACGGAGCACTCAGACAGTCTGCACCCTGGGGCCTACGAAAATGATACCGAGCCAAGTCAGACATCTGACCTAGATGAAAACCCATACTCTAGGGCAAACGATGCTCCGGAGCTAGCTGAAGATTCCGGCACTGCTGAAGACAAATCAGCCCCATCTGGCCCGTCCGCTCCACCGACGGTGCGCTCTACTGCAGAATGTGCTTTTGCTCGAACGACAATGAGTTCTGATATCCCGGTGCGCTACCCGTCGATAGCTGTAGTTGTACCCTCACCATCACCGTTCTGGAAGGCAGGAGCCACCAGGACAAGCACAAGGGCCGCTGCCGCATTATGCAAGAAGCGACTCCGCTTAGGTCGAGGCATTGGCAACCACCAAGATGGGAACACCAGCTTCTATAACCCAGAACAGCCGTGTCAAAAGAGGAAGAAACGGAGACCTTCAACCAGGCTACTTTCTGACCCTTCGGAATCTTCCGTTCCCATTTTATCTCATTGCTCTGGTGCTATCCAGGGTGTACGTGGGAGTGCTGTCCTCACGGTCGATACTAACGCTGGTTTGAAACCGGCATATTTCTTTACTTTCGTACCCGACCCTAGCCCGATGCTGTCTCGACCCTACACGGCGGTAACTTCAGGGAAACTAAAACCATACACGTCGGACGAGAATGCGCTGCTGGTTCGGCTGAAGGAAAAAGAGGCAATGTCATGGTCTGAGATTACGACTCACTTCCCAGGCCGAAATATGTCATCCCTTCAAGTCCACTATTCAACCAAATTACGTCACAAGGCCAGCTCTCGGGCTGGAAAACCGAGGAGACGCGAATGAGAGAAGCTATACTGTCGGGGATATTTCTTGGTTCGCGCCTGTCGACCTTTGGCTGTATAAACATCCTTCGAGCCATCTGTTTCAATACGAGCATTAAAGCCAACTTGGTGTATTCTGTAAAATAAGTTACATTACATATCCCAGCAGCATAGGCTGATAGCTCATTGATCCCCATTAGGATCCTGCTCAAATAATTGCCAGGATCTTGATCAGATTGAGCTCATGTCAGTGGCATGGTGAGTGGCTGAAGATGGGAGAACGCGATTTTGGTTGGGATGCGTCATGCGACCGTGGCCGACGTTATTCATTTTGATAACCACCGATCCATGGATGCGGGCTATTCCGACAACACTTTTGCATTATTCCGACCACAAACCTGCTCAGTCAACGTTTCTGCTTAGTCATCCCTATTCGGCATAAATCACATGACTAGAGCTCATGCCCCAATATCAAAATGCCCCGCGCCATTTGCCTAATACATACATATTTCTCGCGACTCCGTCTCCCCGTGTACTCACGGAACCTTCATCATCAGAAATACCTTAAACCTTTTTTTGCAAGCCCAGAAGCAACCTCAAGAGTCTCATAGTCAAGAGTGTCTGTGCACCGATAGAGAGCAAGGTGGTTTTTGGACGAGTCAATCTCGCGTGTCCCAGGCAAGAGGAATGGATGACTGACCATCTTTTAGCTTCCTTGATTTTGCTCTCTGCCCAACAAAAAGGCTTGTCTATATTCTCCATATTCATTTCCAAGAAAGAAAGGGGCGGCCTTGCTTTGTCGTCTGAGGCTTTGTCATGCCTCCGCCGCACCCGAGATCCTGTCGAGACTGCGCGAAAGCGAAGCGCCGTTGCGACCTGGAATTTCCATGCTATCGCTGCCGAGTTCGGTCCTTGCAGTGCATATATGAGGAACGAAGAGGTTCTAAACCGGCAAGCAACACCGCCGAGAATGAAAATACGTCAACAGTCCCTCGGCGTAATTTGACTAGTATCAACGATGCCGACTTGCCGGATTTCCATTTGGACTGTGAACCCTCGGAAATATCCACCAATTCTACCATGGGCGCAAGCCTGACCGGATCGAGACTTCCTGCTTTTCCAGACTATGACCTGGACTGGGAAGAGGTAATGGAAAATATCGACTATTTTGCAGTTCCAGACCAGCTTGGTGTAGATAACACGGCACCTACCCGAAGTGTTCTAGCAGGTGAAATTTATCAGGAGCGAATTATCTCGGCTGTGAAGCAATTTAAAGCTTGGCCAGGTATGTTTGCAATTCATGGCCATATTCCGTTCATCCACGCTCGATTATTTGAAGAGCATATCCCATTGGTCATGCAAGAAGCATTAGGAGTATGCTCCCTCTATGCGCAGAAAAACAGAGACAACGATAATATGGTGCAAAAATGCATCATTCAAGCGGCACGACGGTTATCAAAAGAAAACTGCAAGTTTGACGAAGGGCCAATCATGGAGCAACTAGCTTCGGTACAGGCATTATGTCTCTATCAAATCATTCAATTATTTGATGGGGACATTATGCTGCGATCGCAGGCCGAAGCCATGGGATCTGATCTGGATCGACGGCTCCGGCAGCTCGCTTGTTATGCCAAGCCTGTCAATAATGCCTTACAAAATGCAGCTCATCTAAGGTCTATTCACGAGGGTTGGCAGCAATGGATTTTCGATGAATGTGTTCGGCGAACCCTAATCGTGGGGTTTTCCATCGAGGGGCTCTATTCATTTTTGAAACATGGCTGGGATGCCTCTCATCATGATTTTGCTGAGCTCGGGTTCTACGCACAACGGGCACTGTGGACTGCACCATCAGAATTCTTCTGGCAGGAAGCTCTCCAAGTTCATCTGGCGCTTCCAGTACGCTTTCCTACGTGGGATTCAGATACTTCTCAGGCTCAGCCATCAGACATGGAAGAGCTTGGTATGATAATGATGGGTTTTATCAAGGGGGTGGATCATTGTCGGTTCTGGCTGGGCAGAGATGCACTTCATAAATTTGGCCTCTCTTTACATGAACTTGGTTCATGCACCTGATCACCGAAATTTGACCAGAATATTGAGATCTAATTTTCCGACGCAAGCTCTTGTTACTTTAGTCGACTGCTTGGACCCGATTAGAGAAATAGCAAACTTGTACACATTGCAGATAATTGAAAAGACGGTAATTACTGTAACTTTAACACACATTATATGGCAGATCATTTGATAGCATTCAAATTCTTCCTTTGAAAGACCAGAAAATGTCATGCACTCACACCGTATCTTCGTCACCTTCACCTAGTCGACCACTTACAGAACCAAGGTCAGCGTATACTGTGCCCTGCCGAATAAACCTTTAATCTCGAACACCCGCCCCCCAAACAGACCTCTACGATACTTTCACCGGGTTCCAAAAAATGCTCAGCGCGCTTGCTCTACTGAATTTTCTCCTCTTAATCAACCACCCGAGTTTCTAAAAACCAAGATATTTGTGATCCCAGCTCCGGCAACATTTTCACAGCATGTGGCCGAGGTGCAGGAAGCCACACACAACTGTTAGTAGCATTGATGAGAGCTCCCTAAAGCCGCGCGACAAGGACAGCCGCACGTCTTGAATGGCGAAGGGTCACGGATAGCTTCACCAGGTGACGCTTAAAGCTCGCCGCTCAGGAATCCCGAGCATTCACTATGGGACGCAAAAATGTAATTCTCATCATAGTTTTAACATGTAGAACGTACATTGCCCAGGGCTAGAATATGTGAAAACCCTCCTTCCAAAGTCTGCTCTTTGGCCTTCACTGTACTCTGTTGTGATACGAGACTGTTGCGGATAGGAAACTCAACCGCACTGTCGGAAATAATCCTATATTTATATGACGGACCGAGTTGATTGCCGAGCACGTTGGCTTACTTGGTATCTAGTATTGTCGTACGTCCTCCCATAAATAACAAACAATCCAATTTAGTCACTCCAATTGCAACCTTCCTACACTTAACAATCCAATAGATTTTATTGCTATTGGTCGCTTTGCAGGTGATGAAAAGCACAGTCACAGAGCGACTAAATTTGCCGAGAGCTCCCAAAGTCGCTTCTCTTTCTCCGCATCATAAGCCCAGCGGGCATGACCACCACCCCACTGACCACTGGCAGGGTCGTGCTCTTGCGCGACTTGACAATCCTCCAAGTATAGTCCACCAAGCCCAGTAAGTTGGCTAGATATAGCGGCCCACACGATTGTAGCGGCACCTTGTTGCGGCGTTTTGAATACAGAGGTAAGAGTTGGATCTACAGCAAATGCTTCCCATTCGGTGGACGGGAGATGTCGTTGAAGTTGAGTGCGAATGGCTCCGGGATGCACGCTGAACGCTCGTAGGCCCCGGTCTTTTCCTTGTCGGTCAAGTTCGTTTGCGGTCCATATTACAGCAGTCTTGGATCGTCCATATGCCTTCCAGGGAATGTAGTTGTCTTGCAGATTGTAGTCTTCGAAGTCGAACTCTGAAAACCGATGCCCCATCGAAGAGAGCAGCACAACTCGACTGATGTGGCCGTCTGATGCGGCAGAATGAAGAGCAGGCCTCAGGAGCTCCAAAAGCAGAAAATGTCCTAAGTGATTGACCCCAAGCTGAGTCTCGAACCCATCAACTGTCCGGCCTTCTGGACAGGCCATGACACCCGCATTGGCGATAAAAATATTAAGTGCAGAACACTGAGCCAGGAAAATGGCCGCGCACTTTCGCACACTGGCGAATGAATCGAGATCGAGATCAAGTAGATGGACACATGGTGAGCTTGAAAGCTCGATTCCGAGCGCAGTCCTAGCCTTGGATACGTTGCGTGCCGTTAGGTACAGTGTTGCTCCTGTCTCATACAAAGCTTTGGCGGTTTCAATGCCCAGACCTGAAGAGCAACCAGTGATGAAAATAGATTTCCCAACAAGACTGCCTTGGAGGTTCTCATTTGCGATGATCTGGCTGGCTGTGGGTCGTCCATCTCCCGGGCCACTTGGGGATGCGTGCAACCGTTGATATGGTGCCAACATTTTCAGCAATTGGCATCAAATGATAACTATCAAGCAGTATCGGTATTTAAAAGTAGACGGCGAGCAAAACAATTCTACAATAAGTCTGAAGTTTGGCATTAGCAGAAAAATACACCGCACGCTCACGGGCCTCTTGCGGAAGAACTCGGCACGTGATATGTCTTGGCGAAAGTTTGGCGGAAGACACAAATGTAGCCACAGGGAGGAACGCGATCTTGGGCGGTGTGTGCCGCCCGCGTCTTCCGCCGTATACATGCCGGCAAAACCACGGCAAACAAAACGAAACACAAGAGAGCATTGTATCATCCGTTGCTGAGTTACCTTTTGTTTTTCTGAGACTCAATCTAAATATAGTTAAATTGCTTATAGTGTATATCAACTTATCAAATGGGTTGGCTTGGCTTCGACTACCGATAACGAGTTGCGGTGCGGAAGACGTGCGGAAGACGTGCGGAAGACGGTTGCTTCCGCGCCTATGAGAGGACCGCTAGCAGAAATTTGGTGGAACCAAGAGATGGGAGGGCTTATTTAAATCCTTTAGCAAGCATTTGTTCTTACTTGCTTATATACCACGGTTTATCATCTATTTTCACCATAATTTACTTTTTAACAGATAACCCACTGTCCAGTCTGGACAATTCAGTACGCAGCTCACACACTATGGAAAGCCAAATCAATCATCAGCATCCTACCCCTCTTGGAAACTGGCTTGAGCACCTTTTTATCGAGCTATTTTACCAACAAGACGACGATATATGCAACAGGGCGATGGACGAAAAATTGAGCAGCCATTTGACGATTTGGTATGCATTCACTCTATGATCTCTTGCGGTTCGCGTGCCAGTCTAATATCACATGCTATGCAGTATCAATGGTCAGCATGTCTCCAGGGAAAATTACTGTCAGATAATAACTGAGACACGGCGTACCTATAACATCAGTGTGCAAAGTAGTCGTGAGTTGCTGGCATCATCTGGTGCAATACATGAAGGCATTACCTCCGTGGCACATATTCAGTCCTTTACATTGGAGGACAAAAAATCCGGCGAACAACGCAAGCAGACAAGCTTAACGATTTCCGTGATTGAGCTGAATGATGGGGTCCAGCAGTTGATGAATCTAAGTGAGATAATGCTGGACCATTGAGATCCCCTTGGGTTATATTGTATGTCAGATCGCGATAGCTAAGGGAGGGTGTCAAAACCCAGCTAAAGTGAGGCAAGTTCTATGAAGTACCCCGTTTCATGCCAATGACAGCAAAGTCCCTATTGCGTTTGTGTCTCATCATAAGCGGCACGCCGTTTTTAAAGGTTCCACTAATTTGACATATATAAGTTTCGTATGGGTTTCCTACATTGTCCCAACCGTAGAACCTTCCAAGTGGTTTAAAAGGTCCGTAGAAATGAATTTTTCAGTACTTCCAAATTTTGCCCGTATAATTTATTGACCACGTGATTCACCAACTTTCTATGCCCTTCGCCCTGTCGATCCTTAAGCATACGATTCCTGATGATTGACCGAGCTCGACACGTGTGGTTCAAACAGTGGCGGGTTGCTTAATCCGGAGAATCCGGGGAGCGCAGCCGGGTCCGTTGCTCCTACGGGACCACCGTGGGCGGGCCAATTGCCGTTGAGTACTTCCGTACTGGGCANTTGATGTAGAATTGGCTGTATATCGTTCCATGCCACCTGGCCCTGCATTATGGTATTTGTAGACTCCAGCTGCTGCTGCAGTTGTGAAATTTCCTTTGTAAGTCGCTCGGCCTCGGCAACTGCTGTTTCCTTTCCGGAATTGGCTTTCAGAGCGTTTGATGCTTCTCGGGCGTTTTCATCCCGGAGTTCTTGAACAACTTGGGCAATGCTGGCTTTGTCAGCCTCTTGCTCTGCG
>JADDUG010000123.1:0-10684 GCA_018340795.1 Penicillium steckii
CTAGATATATTTTTTTGTATTTTTTTTGAAATTGAATTATTTAGATAATTATTTTTTATTTTTATTTTTTTGTTTTCAATAAATATAAATAATATTGCAGATATTGTTTATATAAATCTCTAATTTCTATATATTATATTTGGCAAACTATTTTTTCTATTTGATATAAAAATAGAATTCTTTCTATATTTGTTTTTTATTTTAGATTTTTTCAATTTTATCTATTTTATATTTTATATTTTATTTATCTAGAAAAAAAAACAGAAAATATATTATACAATTTTTTATATTTATTTGATAATTACAAATAATATATTTATAATCTGATTTATTTTTGAATTTAAAATAGATCAATTTATCAAAATAGAAAAATTTATATCTAATCTTTGAAATATAAATTTTTGATAGATAGTTTGTGTAACGGGTCAGAACCCGATATAGGGTCACGTATACCACGTGATCTTGTCGTCGTATTTACCTTTTATCCCAGATGCTGTCGGAACGGAACAATGCAGCACCGAAGCTGCACCGTATCCAAATTGCATCGGCCACTGTATTTATATTTCTTCAAGTTTGACAATAACAGTTTGTAGACAATATCTTGTTGAAATTAAATCTGACTTTAGCCTTTTATATTTGTCAAATTTCCTTCTATATATAAACGAAGTAAAACTATTGGAAGCCCTTTCGCTGGAAAGGCGTACAGCAGTAAAACAGAACGGAAGCCCCTTTTTTATACAAAAGATTGGCAGTGAAAGCGCTTTACACCGAAGGCATCACAACAGAAGCAGACAGAAGATCTATAATAGGCGAAAGATCTTTGCTCTAAGACACAAATCCTTATCTCTGAGATCCGGTATAAGTCCTTCTATCTGCTTGGAGACATATACAAATGCGACAGAACACCAATTTGACCATAAAACAGCATCGAGATGCGATAGCTGCCTTATCGAAACAGTATTGAATCAAAGCTCTCCCATCGAAGCAAACTGTTGATATATATATATACAAGAATAAATCCTGAAACAAATTCGATCAGACCACAAATATACAATAATAGAGTCATTGAGCTCTTCTATATAAACACAGACAATACTGCAGCAGCTGGCTCAGAATCAGGCTCTACAATACAAGGAAAAAGAACGGCGTTATCAACAGGAAGCTGTTCAGGAAGAACAGATATACCGGCTTGAAATATTGTTTGAACAACAAGCAGTTGTATCGCAGATGGAATATATAGAAAAGTTGGAAGAGATTCTCAGCTATACCATAAACAACAAAACAAATAGAAGGGTCGACAAAATACTATCAATTTTCACCGGAATCGAGAACCACAATATTGCAAAGGATAGTCTTTAGACAGAGATATCAGCTGCTCTAGAAGAGTTTTGTCGGCTGTCTTGCTCTCGGCTATCCGATCCAGCACAGTTTGCAGAAACTGTATCCAAATAGCCAGCATAATATATACTAATAGAGAACAAGTTATATATTGACAGTTTAGCTATCAGTTCGTCAATTGATCAATATATCCATATATATTCAAGATTAGAGAAAATAGCATTGAAGAACACTGTTATATAAATACAAGAGTGGAAAAATAACAGAATATCTAATGAATTGATAGTGTATCTGGAACAAATCTATGGCGATCTCAATATACAGGACCGAGCTATTCAATATCTATAATAGCTCAGATAGAGGAATAATCAGATCTTTGAAAAATTTCTATCCAGCTTCGAATAAGAAATGACAGATATAGAAGCATTGGATTGATCTGATTGTATAAAAAAAAGTATACTATTATCTATACTGAACAAGAAGATCTATCAAACACTTGCAGCAAGAGATATATCTAATGATTTCTTATTCTTGAACCAGATTCTGCACCAAATCAGTATTGATATAGCTGGATTTTAAGCTTTGTTTGGCAGGGAATTGTATTCCAGCAATATACAAAACTATAGAGAGAAATCTATCTACAATCAAATAAATTGGATTTCTATAGTATAGAATATAAATCAATGCTGCAACTCTAATAAATCAATATCAAGCGACAAAAAACTTTGAATCAAGCAAATCAAATAGATTAGTCCAGAAGAGATTTGAGTATATAGAAGAGAAAAATATTATTTATACTGTAGAAGATCAGAATACCGAGCCAGTCGGTGTTCTCTTTAACCGGCAATCAATTTCTTATACAAAAAGATTACCAAAACTGCAGTAGAGAAAGAACCACAAAAAAAACCACAAAAGAACCGCAATTCGGAGCTGAGACAAATATAAAAAACAAGAGTCTTGTATACAATATCAGTCAGCGGAAGTGATAATGAAACCAATACAGAATCGAGTATATTGGAAAAAGAATAGTTTCTGTTCTAAGTTGCGAACAGAAACTTCAAGAAATAAAGAAATTGGATAAAAAGACCGAATCCCTATTCTATATCGATATCAGTATAAATCAAGAACGGTTTGTTAAAGAATTGATAGATAGTGGATTGAATTGCTATACTACTATCAATAAAATATTATCCAATGAATTTGTATTTCTGTATATAAAATTGCCGAGAAATCTATTTTTAGATAGTATAATTCAGAATCAAGAACAAATTATATATACAATATATTTCGATATAGATATCTACAGATATAAACAATTTTGTATATTTGTATATATTATTCTGGACCAGACAGAAGAGATTATATTAGGAAAATTCTGGGAATCGAATATAAAATACAAAAACTCAGTAAATCTAGAATATATCAATATTTTTGCAAAAGATAGAACAAAAACAAAATACTGAAACAGAGCTCTGAAGCCAGCAGAGTCTACAAAGATAAAGAGATTATAGATTATTGAAGTAAATATTGTAAAACTCTATAGTATTCTCAAAGATATCTCGAAAAATCTCTGATTGCAAATCAGTAAAATTATAATAAATAATATTGAGAAAGTATTTCAGCCGAAAATAATAATAGATCCGAAGAAAAAACTTCTGAAGCAGTACTGGTTATGGCTGAATATATTTAGCCAATAGTTTGCCGATAAACTGTCTCTGAATCAACTAGAAACAGATTATATTATCCAATTGAAGCAGAACAATAAAAGAAACAAAGTTATTCTGTTCTATAATTCTCTTTACAGAATAAATCGAGAGAAATTATTAATACTGCAGAGAATTTTAACAGAGCTGTTGGACAAGAATTTTATATAGACAAATAGTTTGTCAGTTGTATTATTAGTGATTCTGATATAAAAGTCTGGCAAAGAGATCTATTTCTGTATCGACTATTGAGAACTTAATAAATTAATAGTTAAAGATTGCTATTCTTTATCGCTAATCTATGAGATACTATAGAATATAGCAAAGACAAAATGGTTCACCAAATTGAATATTATTGCTGCATTTTATAAAATCAGAATACAATCAGGTGAGAAGTATAAAACTGTATTTTGAATGCAATACAGGCTCTACAAATAGAATATAATATTCTTTGATCTTACTGGAGCTCCGGTAACTTTCCAGAGATATATCAATCAGATACTATACAAATATCTAGATATCTTTGTATCTATATATATAGACAATATTATTATCTACTCTGACGGATTGCTAGCGGATCACCGGCGAAAAATATATAAAGTACTTATAAAATTACAACAAACCGGTTTGCAATATAATATCAAAAAATCAGAATTTGAGCAAATAGAAATAAAATATCTAGAATATATTCTATATACTGGAGAAGGAATAATAGTTGATCCAGCAAAGATTGAAGCCATCAAATTATGATCGATATCTATTACAACAAAGGAAATTCGAAGTTTTATCAATTTTGCCAATTTTTAAAGAATATTTATACCAGAGTTTGCAGATCTGGCAGAGCTATTGATTACTTTAACAAAAAAAAATATAGTCTTTTATTAAAATAAAATTTGCCAATATAGATTTGAGAAGCTAAAGAATCTATTTGTATCGGCACTGATTCTAGTGTATTTCGAAGCCGGCAAGAAAACAATAGTAGAAACAGATATATCAAAATAGACTATAGAAAATATATTCTCTCAAATACAAGAAGACAAATCTTTAAGATTCTGTGTCTATCTTTTACAATAATTATCTTCAGCAGAGATAAATTATAAAATATATAATAAAGAACTGCTCTCGATTATATAAGTATTAAAGAAATAGAGATCAGAGTTGAAGATAGTGTCCCGATTTATTATTGTTATAGACTATAAAAATCTCCAATATTTCTATAAAAAGCAATAGTTAACAGAGCGGCAAATATACTGGACTGATCTGCTAGAAAAATTTGATTTCAAATTGTATTATTATTCTGGAAAGCAAACTATTTGGTCCGATATTCTTTTACAATAAGAACAAAATCAGTTATGAAATCCAGATGATAAATATATATTGCACAGATTTTGTATTCTATTCGAGAATATATCGAAAATATTAATATATTTGATAGTACAAATATTTTCTATTCCAGAGTCTAAAACAATTGATTTCAATATATTAGTTAATATATTTCAGAATAAAGAAATGCAACAACTATAGAAAGAGACTAGATACAAAGATATAGTATACCAGAAATATACTATAGCTCTATAATAAGATCAAAGACAAATTTTAGCTGAAACAGATATAAAGATTAATCTAGAGAAATACAAATTCGATAAAAGAGAACTGCTACAATATCGAAATAGATTATAGATATCCAATTCAGAGATACTATATATATAAATTATACAGCAAATATATGATTTGACTACTACTGGATATCTAGAACAAAATACAATATTTGCAATATTATCACAGAAATAGTTCTGGTCTAAATTAGTATATAATATAAGAAGATTTGTATAGAACTGCACAGTTTGTGGAAAGACAATAATATAGCAAGATACAAAACATAGATTATTGAAACTATTACTGATTCCACAATAAATCTGGATCAAGATCTCTATAGATTTTATTATCAATTTATCAGTAGTGAAAAAAAACTCCAAGATAAACTGTCTAGTAATTATAGATAGATTTACAAAGAATATTATTCTTATTGAAATAGATTCTATTATATCAGATATAGTTGCTAAGATATTTCTATATTATTTCTATATATACTACAATCTACTGAAGACAATAGTAAACGATTGTGGATCGCAGTTTGTAAACAAGTTCTGGAGAGTAGTCTGCAAGAAGCTATAGATTCAGAGACAATTATCAACTGCTTTTTACCTGCAGATTGATAGATTAATAGAGCGTATAAACCAGAAAGTCGAACAAGTATTGTATATTTTTATATATTATATACAGGATAATTGGATGGATCTGTTACCGGTGATAACAATTGTAATAAACAATTATAATACTAGATCAACAGAAATAAATCTATTCTTTTTTATACATAACTATAATATAAATCCTATAGCAACAATCGAAGAGAATATATCAACAACAACAGGTTCTGGTCTTGCAGGCGAAGCACTGATAAATCGGATTCGAGATACAACAGAATAGGCACAAGCTGCTATAATATTTGCGCAGAAGAAGCAGCAGAACAGCGCCAATAGAATACACCAAGCGGCATCTATCTACAAAAAAGATGATCCAGTATAGTTGAATCTAAAAAATATTCATTCGATAAGGCCATATAAGAAACTAGATTGGCTATATACACAATATAAAGTATTAGAGATTCTGTTCTTCTATACAATGAAGCTTGATATACCAGAAGATATATATCCAGTGTTCTATATCGATCTTGTCAGACCGGCCATCTCAGATCCGTTTTCTACATAGATCATTGATGATTCGAGACCTTCTCCGATTGAAATCGATAGTGAATTAGAGTGGCAAGTGGATAAGATACTGGAAACGCATACAAAATATAAGAAATGTTGGATATTAGTGAAATGGACAAACTACACAGAGCCTATATGGGAGCCCCTAGAGAACATGGGCGAGTGTAATACTTTGGATGTATTTGAGACCAAACATAGTAGTGTTTCGGCCACAAATCAGACTCTATCAAGAAGATTAGCGAGGAATATTCTATATCGAATAGGACGTTTATATCTATATAGAAGAGAGAGGATACTGTAACGGATCAGAACCCGATATAGGGTTATATATACTATATGATCTTGTCGTCGTGTTTACCTTTTACCCCAGATACTGTCGGAACGGAACAATGCAGCACCGAAGCTGCACCGTATCCAAATCGCATCGGCCACTGTATTTACATTTCTTCAAGTTTGACAATAACAGTTTGTAGGCAACACCTTGTTGAAATTAAACCTGGCTTTAGCCCTTCACAGTTTGATCAATTTGTTTTTTTTTAGAATTTTCTTGAGATATATCTTTTGTTATAATATTTCTAATATTGTTCTGAGATTTTTTGTAACAGTACTAAAATACAAGCTAGCACTTGTTGACTAGATGAGAGAATAATAAAAGAAGAAGAACAGAAGATCAATTGAATCACTTAGTAGAATATATAGAGAGACTGATTCTTGAAGAATCTTCAAGCAATCAGAATAAGATAAACAAAGTTATTCAATCTTTTTCTTATATATCTTTTTCGAGAAAGAAACAGTATCGAATCAGATTTGAAGTATAAAGATCTATAGTTTTATTGACAGAGATAAGCTCTATAGCTTTATTGTATTATTCTTTAGATCTTTTGTCAGAGATTCTGTGACAACTATTCTCTCTTTTTTCGAGAGTCTGGTCTCAGATATATCTATAGACTCTTTAAAGAATGGTATAGAAATATAAATAAATTCTTTGTTCCAGATTCGCTTTTTTTATTATATATAGATAGAATGAATCTGTATTGGTTTTATAGCAAAAGCTCAAAGAGATTTTTTCTTTAAAGAGACAATGAATATAAAAAACCAGCAAAAAACCGGTGCTTCCGGAAAATATTGCTTGGAAAATATCCAGTCTCAGTTTTTATAACAAAGTATATTCGATTTATATTGAGATTGTTATATCTATATCTGTATCTCTGATAATATTTCGCCGGTGGACAGCTATACCAGCAGCAGCTCCTGGATTGGTTTCTATAACTTGTTCTACTATAGAAATTGTAGTAGCAGTATCAGCAACAGCTTCTGCTTCAGCAACTGCAATATTTAGTTATATCTCAATAGTTTCTACAACAGCTGCCGGTCTGTCTTGTATTTGTAGCAGATATATATAGAAAGCAAAACCAGAATAATCCTCTGCCACTAAAAAGAAATATCAAAAGAAAAAGAAACAGACAAAATAACAGAAAATTGTCTGTGATAAACAATGAGTGACTATTATTTTGACAGAAGATAACAATAGAGACAGAGATAATAGTAGTAACAATAGTAATAATAATAGTAGTACCAATAATAGTAATAGTTATAGTAGTAGTGATAGAAATATTTCAAATATAAATAGCGGTAGTAGCGCAGATAATCAAAATCTGATTGTATCGCAAGACAAATATTTATTTTGTCTTTGATATTTTAATAGAGAGATTATTCAATACAAGACAAATAATTCTGACAATTATATATTTTATATTGACTATTATTTCGATACAGTTAATTCTAAATACTATTATATCTATTGAAATAAAAATAAGAATAGTATTTGCAAATCGGTATATTTTTAATTTCAGTTTGTAGTTGTTTCGCAGACTAATAGATTCTAGATATCTACTATAATAATAGAGAATACTAAAATATTTATTGATATCTTAGATTAAACTATTCAAATTCAAATAACAGATTATACTGAACTATTTGGTAGTTAAATTCTTGATTATAATAATATTCAGATTGACTAAATTATATCTTGTATTCGATAGACAATATATTATTTATATATATTGATTTTCTTGTTTTACTATATAATTCAACAGTATTATATTCAGTTTGGATTTATAATTGATACTATCAATAAAGTAGAGAAAAATCGGCACTATTTCGCCGAGATTTTGCAGAGAAAACAGATTTTTATCTAGTACTCTAATTCTTTCTTTATTGGTTTTTTATACTATTTATAGTACAAGAATATATAGCAAATAGCTGTTCAAAACTTTTTCAGATCAATAGTAGATAGACTGGATTCCAGTAAGATCAGATATATTGATAGTATATTAAAGTTGACAGATAATTTTTGTAGATTATAATAGAATCAGTTTATAATCAATTCCAATTTGTTCTTTTCTTGCAGAGAAATTATCTCAACTATATAGATATTGAAATAGATAGAATATATACAATTATATAATAAAGAATTTCTAGATAGAGATAAATAATTATATCTTTCTATTTAAACTGATATATATATCTTCTCTATAGAATAGCAATATTTTTTTTTATTTATATTTTAGTTTTTTCTTTTATATTCTCTTCTTTATATTTTTGCTCTCTTTTTTTATCTATTATCTATTTTATTCTATCTCTGTTTCTTTTATTATAGTCTGATATGGTTCTAAACAGATTCAGAGAAATATCTCTCTTTTATCAAAGACTTCAATCCATCAATATAGCTATTCTAATATTCTGAATATTATATTATATATATTATATAATACTATACTATAGTATATCGGCTATAGTATTCACTGCAACTACCGATAGTGATATCATTAATTGCCACTATGTGGCAATTCAGGTCAAATGACCATTCTATTCACTATCATCAAATTAACATAAATAGGGCCATCACCCCCCGGCCTAGATGATTAGAACCATCTTCTCTATTTTATTTCAATCTTAACAATTTGAAAATTTCCTATTTGGGACTACTCCCCTCTGCTATTAAGACTATTAGTCATCCCTACTACTAGTCTTCACAAATATAGAGTCTCCAGAACAAGAATCTAGATCAACAACTTCTGTTCACTTTTCTGGTACTAATAAATCTTCTCAAGATTTATATTTTATATCTATCAATTATACTCAAATCAGTATCAATTCTGTTGTTTCTGTTTCTTCAATTCAAAATAAGAATACTAATTTGTTCCAGTTTGCTCAAGCAGTATTGTCTAGTCTTTTTTCTACTTCGGATTCTGGAAAGAATTCTTCAGTCTCAATAGAAGATTTCTATATCAATCTGTTCTGTATTGCTAATTTTGTTGTATTGTATAGATTTCTCAGATTTTGTTTTTGTCTCAAATAAATCTCTATATTGAAATATTTTCAGTTCCAATCTCTCTAGATTGGCGGCCAACAAATATTGTCAAGATTTGCAATATTTGTTTGATTTTATAGATTAGTAATCTCTTAAAAGAGAGCAAATCAAATATTGTTTTCTCTTGTTCCGATTGCTATATAAATCGCGACTATTCAAAATACAATAAATATACAAAGAATTGTTTGATATACTAGCTATTGTCTACAACTATTTATAGAGATATATATAATTGTGATTGTTTATTAGAGTAGATTTAAATTGTTTTTGAGTCTCTATTATCCCTAATTCACTATCAAAATTGTATTGAACAGTTTTATAAAATAATAATTGTATTTTTAGAGAATTTTAGAATTCTCTATTTAAATCACTACTCTGAAATAAAGAAAATAGATTCTACTATATATATTTTGTTTGTCAAGAATTGCTTATAGATATTGCCGCAAAATAGTCAAAATCCAATCAGAAACAATCTTTGAAGTATTTGAGAAAAATAGTATTATTACTATCAATATTTTTACTATACAATAGAAAACAAAAAATATACTAATTAAATAGAAGCCAAATATAATTTTGTTGAGATTATCAGAATTTTGTTGTACTATTATTATATAGATATTCAAGATTATCTGCTGAATCAATATATTGTTTTCTAGATATATTCTTTTTGTACTTTCTTTGGAATTAAGTTGTTTAAATAGTTGTTTTTTTTTATTCTTTTATTTTCAATAGATATAAATAGTATTGTAAATATTATCTATATAAATCTCTGATTTCTATATATTGTATTTGGAAAACTATTTTTTCTATTTGATATAGAAATAGATTTCTCTCTATATTTGTTTTTTATCTCAAATTTCTTCAATTTTTTATTCTTTATTTTTATTTAGATCTGATAACAATAATAATTTATCTATTTTTTGTTTTATATTCTATTTATTTAGAAAAAAGACAAAAAATATATTATAAAATTTTTTATATTTATTTGATAACTATAAATAATATATTTGCAGTCCGATTTATTTTCAGATTCGAAATAGATTAATCTATTAAAATAGAAATTTTTTTATCTGATCTTTGAAATACAAATTCTTGATAGATAATTTGACCAATTTATTCTTCTGGAATTCTTTTGGAATATATCTTTTGTTATAATATATCTGATACTATTCTTGAATTTTTTGTATTGTTTTCTGAATCTTTTTATATACAATTTATAATTGTAACAACTACAATTTTATCAAGAATATTTCTGTTTTTCTGCTATTTTTGTGGAGTTGAAAATTTGGATTGATATTTATAAAAATTCAGAATAGAGTTTCTTGAATTGTTTGATTTATAGTATTATTATATATAAATTAAACTATTTTAAAAAATTGAATTCAATTTGTATATTATTTATTTATAAAATAATATAGATAATTTTCCAAAATTTAATTTATTTATTCAATCTATCTATTTATGTGAAGACTAATAGTAGGGATGACTAATAGTCTTAA
>JADDUG010000124.1:0-10658 GCA_018340795.1 Penicillium steckii
CCATGTCGGGTTCTCACGATGTAAAGCGGCAATGTCGCTCAAATGATCGAATCGAATCCAATCAAATTGAATCAAATACATCGCCAAGCAAGAGTGGCAGAGCCAGCAATATTATTCGCCAGACATAATGTGGGGTAAAAATGCTCAAGCGGGCCAACCATCTGATTGTGTAAGAACTCACTGGCGCATGAAACCAAGGACCCCAGATTCGCCGACTTGGTATCATATTTGCCCCACATACAATGCCTAGTATGTAGCGTCATTTCACCGAGACTAACTTGGAAAGGAAAAACTATAAGTTTCCGGCAGCCACATCAATTCGAATGGAGACAAAAGGTTTGAATATTTGTAGTTTCATAATTCTTCCGATTTATTCTACATTAGGAGTGCTTGGGAACATGGGAGGTCGGAGGCAGTGCATAAATCCCAGAATTGAATTCCAACAATGAGAAAGGGAGGCGAGTTAAATAAAAATGCTCATGGCGATATGTCGCATTGTCCCCGACTTCCCTATTTCGGAGCGGATCATGTGCACATTATGCTAATTTCTCAGCTCAATCGCATCGTAGACAACACATCCAACATAAGACACAATCAATTCCCTTCCAAAACATAAACACTGAAGCACCACTTCACAATCAACAGAAATTGAAAACATAGCCCGCATTTGGCAAAGTCTAAGTGATGGTGGAACAAGGACCGCCCCTGACAATTGCCTTAACAACATACCCAATGCAGAAGCGATGCCCCTGTAGCCTACATGTACTTCACGGAACAACATTGGCAAATTGTATTATTATCCTTCCAAGATTTCGGTGAGGACCCCTCAGGTGTTTCCGAAATGGACCTAAAAATACTAAATCGCTGATCGAGATGGCTGGTTTCCTAAGATACCCCTTGGTCAAGGTAGCCGCAGAGCGACCAAGACCCACCAATCTGAACTAGCCAGCAGAACCACTTGCCACGCACTTATCAGCCAAACAGCGCATTGTTCACGGCCCAGTTGTCGCGAGCTCGCAATTGCCCATTCATCATGCCAGGAATGAAAATTTCGGGATTTGGTCCTAGCGGTTGGCACAAATAGATATTGACTTATTTGTGGCGTTTTGAGGTATGCGCGTTCGCACTTGTCGTCCGTAGTATTTCTTGAACGTGGTCAAAGCCTGTGGTTAAAGCCTGTGGTGATAATTATCAAGACGTAAGCGGATGAAGAGCAACCCTACATCCAATAAATCATTGAATTGTTCTCTATATAGCTACTTATCTCAAGACCTACTTTCTGGTTAATTTGAAAGTTGATTTTCGTCGGTAGCGTTGAAATCCGTATGCGCAGTTCAGGCTTAATTGCGATCTATGTGGCTCATTGGTGTCGGAAAATATGTAAACCCGTACAAATCTTCTTGTAATATGAGGCTGGCGGCAGATCAGGAACCAAGCCGAACCATTGAATTAATTCCGAGATATCTATACAAAGAACCAAGTTGATTGGAAATCAACTTGTTCTTCTCATTGTAAATACAAAGCCTAATGTTTCCCTCTGATAAACAATAAGAATAACACAGAACTTACCTCTGAACTACAACAAATGTGATTCACAAGATCAATTCATACGATATTTTGCTGACACGACATGTTTACTAGGAGCTTGTGACCACATAATTAGAACTCAATCTCTATTTTGGTTGTAGGGCCGTAGCTTCTACCCCTTGCATTCAGGACCGAACTTTCCTATTTCTATCGGTCTTCCGCACGAGAGATAAATTGCAAAGGAGAGAGACATTGTCAGCTGGATTGGCGTTCTCTTATGCATACGGCCGCAGCTACAGATGATCCATACCTCTTATGAGATATTGACAAATAAACCCCAGGTAGCTGAGCCACAGCCAGCCACCCTTAATTCATTAACCAGCCGGCGAGTCACATCCATGAATCAACCATTTTTTATGGATCCCTACAAGATCGCCCTTGACTATTGCCTAAATATTGGTTTAATTTCCGCCTGTCGGGCTTCAGAAGCAAATAAAAATTAATTGTGATGGGGTAATGAATCCACTCTTCTCTTGTTCGCTGACGAAGGCTGGTTAATCCAAGTCAATATAACTCTAATATTACTACAACCGACTCAAATGGAAGATTTTTCAGAGACTCGTGTCTATACCATTCACACCCATATTAACACCGCACGTCATTCAATTGAATTTCAATATATTTTAGAGTGGGTGGGTCTTACTGGACCCAGAAAGTACGTAAGCCACCGATCGCGTTAGCCACATATTCAATAGACTGTGGCTAGAAAGGGGGTTATCATCGCGGATGATTACTTCTTTTGGTTCGAAGGCTCCATGGAACCTTTGCAGGCGGAAGGAAAGATCGCGATCATCACGGCCAAAAATCCTAATGATGGTCAAGCGAATTACAATTGTACAGCCTTCAGTTTAGTCAGGCCGTAGTAGTCTCAGGAAATTTAAAACATTGCTCATCTCTTCTTTCGAGACAGCCAAATCAGTTTCGTTGCTCGAGCTTGTGCGGAGCGTGTCGAATTCCTACGTAACATGAAGGCTCTAGGGCAACTGCGGGCACAGCATCCCTATTATTCTTCATTGTATGTCGACACAGAGAGCAAACTGTATACGGAAACGCCACCATCGATTAAACACACTCACCAGTCGATTTTGAACCCTATAATGGTCGACAACTTTCTATCGGCCGTATGCAATTCCGAAGCAAATGGATCGAACGGGTCCAATCATGGGGATTTTGCGGAGCCAGGTACAAATTGCCTGAATGAAAGGCGAGCAGAAGTCACAACTTCGAGGGCAGCCGTTGCCAATGTATCTATGTCAGGGATATTGCTGGCTGTCAACCATGGCAATAGCATTCCCCTTTATCAATTTGAGCTGCTTGGGAACGAAGGACCTTGGTCAGTTGCAGAGATTATCACCGTTCTATATTTCACATCGCGGCACATTGTCCCGAGTACGTTGTGTTGTCTTCTTGCCAACCGTGGTTATAATCGTTCAGTTATCGCTATTGAACGTATTATTAAGATGCTCCTGGATCATGCGTCGAAACTCCAGTTCCCTAACGGTCAATGGAATGCGAGGGCTGTTGACCAATATATTGATGATCAGCTATACGACCATGAATCGGTGAACCGTATAATTCAATTCTCCTTTTGTGATGCTGAGGCTGTCGCCAATGTGAGTCACGTTATATTACAAGCCCGTTTGTTATCATTTTGCATTAACTGACTAGGCAACAGAGCCAATCTATAGATGACCTTTTGATCGTACTTGACAGTCTAAACCCCTACATATCAAACAGCATTCTAGTTCAGTGTACAAACTGGCGTCTTTGCTGGATATGGCGCCTCCGATGCCAAAAAATATCACAACTTTTCAAGCTCTGGATTTTCGGGCCTCTCAGAAAGCAAAAGCTTATTTGATGATTACCGTTGGCAATCAATTGTCGAGCTTTTTTCGCTTCGAGATACAGAAATTCATCGGCCAGCACAATAGCCCGTACATTCAGAACAATCTTAGGCAGTTTGATTTTCTCTCCGCTTGCATTCCTCCATCCCATGGCGGGGAAAATCACCTCATGGTGCTCCCCATCATAGCGGTGACCGTTACGTAGACTTTGGCGTAGAAAATCGAATCCTTCCCAAAACAGATCACCCGTGTTATGATTTGAATACAAGATGATATAGGCCGGCTTTTTCTTCCCCGGTTTACTGGCGATAACATCACCTAGGTTAGGCCCAATCAGAACGGGCTCGGCTTCAAGCTCGCTTGCTTTTTGTAGCCATTTCTAATCTTTAAACATAGATCGCCAAAGTAGGTTCGTTGGACTATCGTCAACGAAGTACATTGAGTTCGCCATTGCCTTTGCCCGTAAAGGATCGGGCTTCACGGAGTCAATAATCATGTCCAGAATCTCCCGTAGAAGTCTCGACATCTTGGGAAGTTTTTGGTAAGATATATTCCGGATTGACTGAGTACCATAGTATATTCCTTGTGCTTGTATATGGTTGTATTACTGTTCGAAAAGCAAGGTATTTGGATCCTGCAGCCCTTCACATAGTTAAGGGGCCGCAGTTTGTGTACATACCACAAGTTACAGTTCAACAGAACTACCCATCGACCCAGCCACTCCTTGAAATTGCGTACGGGGCCTTTCATAGTCAGCCTAGCTCAGGTCGCATCCACTTCGCTCCCAGGAGGCTGAGGTGAATATTTCAAGGCATAGATGCTTCAATCCAAACGGGTATCTCTGTATGACTATCTGCGGAGGATAAGCATATCTCGCGTCCAAAAAGATAGTAACAGTGAAGACCTTATCTACCGTTCAGGAATAAGCCTGGTTAGAGTAGATGTTTCTGTGAATTGTGATAGAACAGATGGCAACATCAAAGAAATGCGGATACTGCAAATTTTCCTCCGTAGCGATACTAGAAAATAGTAGAAAAGAAAAGAAAAGGAGACGGCAACGACATGAACTATATTCAACATTTGATCAACGAAATAGATCGCCATGACCAGTGAATAGAATTGAACGAGTGACCGCTATTTCCCGTAGCAATGAGGAGCAGATGCATGTTGATGAACGTGGAAACATGTCGTCAGCGCTATCTGCGGTATCTTTGCGCATGTTGAAACGGTACAAATAGTGAGACTGCCAATAATTTCGAAAATCGCCGAGCATCAATGGTGAAGAGCCCGTCAAAATTGGAGTGCCATTTCTGTTGGTCACTTTCAGTGTGCAACCATCCTTGTACCGACTTAAGCTGAAAGACTGGCGGCAACTCTATAAATATCTGGCCTTTGGCTACCCAGAACGGTCTTTCTCAAACTTCCTTGCTCAAACTTCCCTATGTCGTCTCGGTGCAAATTGCTCTCAACTTCGCCAGCTACTTCCCGGTACGTACTGTCCTCGAAATGCAATGCATTCGTGCTCGGGCTGACCTGTTGTATCGCCCATAGCCTGTCTAGCCTTGATACTGATATCTGTGTAGGTATGTGTAGTTGCCCGGTCATTCGAAGTCATACTGGCGTGAAAGAGGCCATATCAGTCGCGTCTCCGCGGACTGCTTGCCAATTCATTGACGAACATTAGGCGTCTTGGGAATATCCCAGCGGCCAGGATAGTGAGTTACGACGCGCCCACATAATCCACCTACTAATGATTTGTACTGTAGATCGAACCCCTGCAGCCGATTTGGCCCTGCTAGAAAGCCGCGTGCCGCAGCAGGTAAGTTAGATCATGGTCTTATTCGAGAAGACTAAACCTGTGCTGATAATTAACTGGATAAGAAGCCAACGCTTTCGGATGTACCACGAGCCAGCCCATGTCTGGTCAGTTCCCCATGCGTGGTCCTGCTTATCCTCAACACCCGGGACTACATGTTGAGTCTCAGCGCGGATATATCTCATTCGGGCTCTGTTTCTCAAAAAAAAAAAACGCTAATGTCTCTATCTTGCCGCAGCGTTAATGCCAATCTTACACTGACAAGACGGGCCGAGCGACTGCCTCCAAGAAAACTTGCTCACTGTTGCTCCGAAATATATCTTGCATCAATGACCATTACGAAAACCCCAGTGTCTTCCAAAACTATGCCAGATGGCGCCACAAAGCAACGCTGCCAAGCAATACCCTTTCCCCAGTCGATATATCACCTCTTCTCAGGTGTTTTGACTTGGTGCAACTGCATATCTGCTGGCCACTGGCTGTGTCCGTTCGAACAGCAAAGACATACCACTGCGCATTGGAGGATGTCCGTCTGCCACCGCAGACGTTTTCTCTAGTAAGAGCTGCTCCTGTTCCTCGTGTATAGATGAGCTGACGCTTGCCTCATCTCTAGATCACCCATGGTCGATGTAAAGCTACTGCCATGGTCAGTGAATGCCGCCTTCTGACACTGGACATGTTGCTAATATAGATAGGCAATGTTTCGGTCTTCATTAGACAACTCCCACCCTCAATCGAGATACGCCATCATGGCCGCTATTACGAATCCCAACAGGCCGGGAGTACACCGGGCTTTACGAGTTAAGCTGGACGTTGATGATTGATCGAGGAAANCAGTGAATGCCGCCTTCTGACACTGGACATGTTGCTAATATAGATAGGCAATGTTTCGGTCTTCATTAGACAACTCCCACCCTCAATCGAGATACGCCATCATGGCCGCTATTACGAATCCCAACAGGCCGGGAGTACACCGGGCTTTACGAGTTAAGCTGGACGTTGATGATTGATCGAGGAAATGTAGCGGAGGAACCTTTTGGCCGTACTGAAATCAAGACGACGAACTAAAGCTGGCGAGTGACATTTCATCCCTGAAAGTTCGGAACCCAGCTGACCGCGTTGCCAGATCGCCGATTCGATGGTCAACTCTCCCCATGTATGGAATGCTAAATGCACCGAACGCTCCTCAGTGTCACGACGGACCGCTCGCAGAAGCATGCCTCGCGAAAGTCGTGATTCATTGATGCTAGTCCGAAAGATACAAGTCGGTTTTCAATCAGATGGAGAGGAAAAGGGAAAGACGTTCTTGTTCCTACGAACGTAGCGGCTGACACCAACGCGACTTGGGAAAGGCGTGCGGCACGTGAATGCGCCGCGGAGCAACACGCGTCCGAAGGAGCCGCAGGCCGATCACTCGATCTCAGCCCGCTGACTTTGGTGACGTGCCCATACTATGGGAAGGATAGACTCACCCTATCCACTCGAGGGTAAAGACGTAGGCAAATCTTGTATGATATATCACCAAAACAACCGAGAAAAAGGCTCGGAGAGCCGCGCTGATTGTGCCAAAACAGCATGATGAGCGAAATTCCATCCAGGACAAATGAACGCCCGTTGCTGGAATCGAACCCGTGCGTCGTTTCAGGTATGCCATTTCGACTGATGAAAGATGAACAGCAAGCTTTCACCCAAGTCTACTATTGATTTATTTGGTCTCTTATATCAGGCTCCAAAATTCCANATGAAAGATGAACAGCAAGCTTTCACCCAAGTCTACTATTGATTTATTTGGTCTCTTATATCAGGCTCCAAAATTCCAACCTAATTTCGACAAGATAAGTTGTTTTTCAAATCATCATTCTTCCAACCATCCATGATTTTTTTTAATCTTATCCAAGAATGAAAAACGGAACTTGAAGCCAGGATGTGTTGTAAGTTTTTTGAAGGCTTCAATTTCTTAATACTGAATCCAGAGGTGGGTTTTATTAAAGAGCACATTGAACAAAATTGGATTTGCACCAATCAAAGACTTACGAAAGTTCGGCCCATTGTAGCCTAGTGAGTGATATAAAAAATCAGATGCTCCGTACGAAACCCCTTTTACATAACTTCTTACTGATGATGGACCTTCCCCAGATAACCGGCTTATACATATTCTTCACAATATGCAGTTCGTACTAAAACAAATTGGCCTATTGAAATGTTGTTTACTATCAAACAAAGCAGCTTCAATGAAATTATGAATTCCTTCACTATGCCACCTTATTTCTTGGTAAAGGATTTATTTCTCGTCCTGGCTAGAGGAGTCAGATGACCCGCAATCCTTTCTTTCAGGTCGAGTCTGTTCCAAAGTGTTGGTTTCATGGCAGCTATCAAAATCGTTAGACCTTTGGAACATGAGTAGGCTCAATGACTCACGTTGTAGTCCATGAATTTTCAAAGTCACCGCGGATTTGTTTATCTGTCTCTTCTTTATCCACAAGGCTTTGGAGATCCTCCGGGAGAGGTTCGGGTGCCATATTCTGGTCTTGCTTGGTTTCAGGCATGATTTCTTCGCTCTACATATATTATGTAGATGCGTAGAGACGAAAGTCACCAAGACAAGAAGAAAAGGTATTATATGGTAAATATTTATTGTCCCTCGACATTGAGGATGGGTGAGTTGCCGACTACCCATCCTTTTTCAATAGGGAAGAATAGGTCAAATGGACCCGTTCATAGTGACGTAAGAATGGCCCTAGGCTCGATTCAGTCAAACAGCAATGAATTCCGCTCCATGCTATCTGGTACATCTACAATTGTATTTTTGGTAATGAGAAAAGCTTTCCATGATTTATATTTTAGTACTGTCATGAAAAACAGTTGCTAGAGCGTCGCGGCCACATATTTTGATGAAATTTGCGGCCCACTTCACAATATTGTAGCTTTGAGAGTTTCCTGAGATAAGAGGATGTATAGAAGATAAAAAACGAATATAACGTACACTTTAATCATGTCAAAATAACCGCGAAAGACGCGATGGATACTTTATTGAAGATTACTGAAACTAAATCTCTGGAGTGAAACGTGCTTATAGCAACACATTCCACTGACCGCACTGCCGTCCATTTTCCGGCAGTTAGATCGTGAATGGCCTTTGATTTTGGCTTCTGAGTGTCAAAATTCACGTATGTTAGATGGTAAAAATATTACGACAAGCCAAGCGACTCGGTCGATACCCACCGCTGCCACTGTACACTGTCAAGAACTAATGTACATTGAGCTCGGACGAGCAGGGGAGTCCCATTCAATGGCATGATTTGGTAGCGGTCTTTGATATTATTTAAATCAATATTTTTGAAATAGGAATTGGCCTGCATTCCATCCGCGGCTTCCGGCACCTTTTTGACTCACCTTTATTCTCTTCGAAGATTCCACAATGAACTCCGGGCCTAAATCGGGAATATATCGGCGAACCCTTTCTCGCATTCTTGAGTCGGCAAGAAAATGTCGGACGTCACCACTAGTATTTAGATATCTTCATTGCCACACATTAATCTACACATGTTCGATTTTTCGATTTACCGCGAGAAATATTTCACAGCCATGCCTGAATCAACAGGAGATAACGTTGGCGAGGCTGTGCCGGCACACAATTCGCAATTACTTCGCACGGAAACGCGAGAGACGCTTCAGAGTCTGGGTGTTTCGGAAACCTCACCACCGCTGGACTACAACTATCCAGATGTTGGCCGTGTAACGGATCCTGTCTTCCCTGAAGAGTACACCATTGAAACCGCCACGGGTCTGGTTCCCGAGCAAACATTAGAACAAGTTCGGTCCCGAACTCGCACTGGAACTCGCACTTCGGCGGTAACCGGGACACAAACTCCAGACCATGCTGCGTTTTCAGGGAACCTTGAGAAAGCTCCCGAACCTATGGAGTTCGTGACGTTCACTATTGGCGATCCCGAAAACCCATATAATTGGTCTCATCTATACCGGTGGTACATTACCATCATTGCGTCAATTCTGGTCGTTTGTATCGCCTATGGTTCATCAATCGTCACCGGCGGCCTGGGACTAATCGAGGCGAAATACAACGTCTCTGAAGAGGTTGCCATTTTGACTTGTTCGATCATGGTCTGTGGATTCGCAATCGGGCCCTTGCTCTGGTCCCCGTTGTCGGAGATCATCGGCCGACGCCCTGTTTACGTCATCTCCCTGAGCCTGTATACCATCTTCAATATTCCATGCGCCTTATCTCCCAATATAGGGGGGCTTTTAGTCAGCAGGTTCCTGTGCGGCGTTTTTTCCAGCTCGGGGCTTTCACTGGCTGGAGGAACAATTGCTGATATATGGAGCATTGAAGAGCGGGGCATGGCCATTGCGTATTTTGCTGCGGCCCCATATTGCGGCCCTGTTCTAGGGCCCATCGTCTGTGGGTGGATTAATGTGGGCGCAGGTCGTCTCGACCTCTTTTTCTGGGTCAACATGGCCTTTTCTGGGGTTGTACTGATTCTGGTTGGCTTCATACCGGAGACCTTCTCTCCCGTCATTCTCAAACGACGAGCTGCCCGGCTCCGAAAAGAGACGGGTGATCGCAGCATCATCACCGAGCAAGAAAAATATAAATTGACCTTTCGGGACATCATTCGTACTAGTCTGGTGCGCCCAGTTACGATGATCCTTACGGAACCGGTCCTCGATCTCATGTGCATGTACATTGTACTTATCTACGCAATGCTGTATGCTTTTTTCTTTGCCTATCCAGTCATATTTGGGAAGCTCTACGGCTATAACGATGGCCAGATCGGCCTGATGCTCATTCCAATCCTGATAGGTGCTGGTTTCTCTCTGCTTGCCACCCCCCTGTTTGAGAGGCAATTTCGGAGTGTTTGCCGCGCGCGTTCGTCTACCCCAGAGGATCGGCTTGTCGGAGCCCTAGTCGGAGCGCCTTTCATAGCGATCTCGCTATTTATCCTTGGAGCTACTTCTTTCAAACACATCATCTGGGTCGGCCCGGCGTCATCAGGTATCGCGTTTGGTTTTGGAATGGTTCTCTGTTACTATTCCGTGAATAATTATATCATTGACTCATATCACAAGTTCTCTGCATCTGCATTGGCTGCGAAAGTATTCTTGCGTTCTGGTGGCGGCGCTGCGTTCCCTCTATTTACGACTCAAATGTACAACCGTCTGGGATTACAGTGGGCTTCCTGGTTGCTGGCTTTCATTGGGCTTGCAATGATATTGATACCCTACACCTTCTATGCCTTCGGGGCTAGGCTTCGAGCCAGATTTAGCTCCGAATGAGACATCCATGTCCTCCTTTGACAATCCGCCTTTTGCTTTTACTATCGTTACGATAGCAGTCGGGAGGCCATTTCAACATAGGCATTTAGAAATGATGTTCGTATATCTATCGAAGA